>NW_019104549.1:1063854-1076102 GCF_001995035.1 Momordica charantia
ACACAGTATTTAGTGGTTCGCGACAAGTTTTACGATTGTGTCCCGATGTACCACATCGACTGCACTTGCGCGGTGGACGGACCTCGCCTGTGGAATGAATCATCACCGTCTGTCGCCGTCCAACCCTAACGACCTTCTTCGGTGGTTGAACATCGATATTCACAAACCCCGGAGAACTCTTCCATGTTGAGGATGAACCCACTAGAAATATTGGTTCTGCATATGCCAACATCCAGCTGTTGACCATGTACGCCTCATCGCATAGTGTGTACGGATTTATGCTACGAGAACTGGCTGCAGCAATAACATGGGAGCACGAGACTTTAAAATAATCGAACTCCCGACAAGTACACGTCTGCGATTGCAAGTCAACGCCCCCATTGAGGTTCCCGTCGCGTACCTCAAAATTAAACTGGTCGATGTTCATAACAATGTGTCTCTGTGCATTATCAGAAGCTTTGGCAATCATTTCCTCTGCGTTGTTAGACGACGTACTCTGACGTGAAGAAGCAAGCGTCCGACGTTCGTAGAACCACCTCTGCAACACACCTCTGATATGATCAAGTAATGCAGTGACTGACAACTTACGTGCATGCCTGAAAAGGGCATTAACGGACTCTGAAATATTGGTGGTCATTTGTGAGTATCTTAGTTTCGTCTGAAAGCAGCGAGCTCATCGTTCCTTTCCTATAGCTTCCAGATATTCCCTCACTCCTGGGTGTGCGCACAGTTGGATCCAGTTCTCATTGAAATATGACTCGCGAAATACCTTCGCAGCCTTAAAAAATAATTCCTCCAACGCGGGCGTTTTAAATTTGGCCAGCAAGTTCATCTTTTGATGATGTATACAAAAGCAATGAAATGCAGTAGGAAATACCTCATCAATCGCATTACAAATGGCGGCATGTCGGTAAGAAATGAAGACCAAATTCTGAACGGTGTCGACAACACTCTTCAATTGAGTCATAAACCATACCCATGGTGCGACGCTCTCACTCCCGACTATTGCAAAAGCAACTGGGTATATTTGGTTATTCGCATCAACAGTAGAAGCAGTTAGTAATACACCTTCGTACTTCCCTTTAAGGTGTGCCCCGTCAATAACCAAAACTGGTCGAATGCAACACATAAAACCTCTTATTGATTGACCCATGGCCGTGAAGACATATTTGAAGTACTTGCTATCATCCAACTCCAATTCAAATATAGTACCTGGATTCATGATTTTCACGGCTTCCCCATAAGCGGGTAGTAGCCCGTACGATGAAGCTGGATCACCTCTGATAAATCGGAGTGCTTCTTCGCTCGAACGCCAGGCCTTGTCGTAACTCATATTTACACCGTACTCCTCACGAATAGCTTGCATGATGTCCTTCGGCCTGTACGTGCGAGAAACATCAGTAAACTTTGATCGTACTAGATGACCGACCACCCAACTCTTCGCCTGACGATGATCCYRTTTCATAACGGCACCATTGCACTTAGAGTGGACTGMGATATATTTCTTTATCTTAAACAGGTTGCAATCTCTAATCTTAGTRGCTCTAAGTCGCCACGTGCAAGTWGGATCGATGCATCGCAGCAAGTATAGTTCCGGMGTAGACTTCTTCACTCGAAACTGAAAGTTCTTCYGCAATGCAAGTAAATGCATTTTCATAACTAGTTCCTTCTTCGAGTCGAATACGTCACCCTCCTTAACATCATCGGTCCCAGCGGATTGGACCATGGCTTGCAATCTATCACCTTCTGACTGACCAGTGACTCTATTGCTTGCCATTTCATGGACGGCGTCTACAGGATATTCAACCATTGTATTATGAATTGTTACCTTTTCATGCTTATGTTGCACATCAAGTCGATCACTGACGTACTCATTTCCATATTCCCCTTCGTCGTCTCCTTCTCTCATGTTGGTCATTGGACGATATGATTCATCACTATCTTCATCCACATTTTCACTTCCATTCCACAAGCCAGGCACATCCCAATCATATGTCCTATCATCTCCCAAATTACAAGGAACAACATCTGACCCTAACGGTGTGAGAGATGCTATATCATGACCAATATGACCAAAGTAGGGGGTGGTGGCGGGAAGAAGAGGGGTTCGACGACGAGGACGGAACTGACGGACTTGAAAATAAGGGTCTCGGAAATAAGGGTTTTGCAAATGGGGGGCACAAGTTGAGGGAATATGAACATTGGACACGTGTTGGCCTAAATAATATGGGAAAGAAGGCATGTACGGTTCATTCTGATGTACCTTCTTTGGCACGGTAGATATGTATAGCGGCAATTCAKAGACATCTTCACCAGTCAAGAAGAAAGTCAGGTCATCGTCGTCAGTTATTTCCATTACACAAACCTTCGCCTTAAAATTATATACACGTCTAATTATGATATCTTCCTGTAATGGATTTATACTACTTAGCCTACATACATGTCCTAGAAATTCAGCATAGGTGATTTTACTATCCACAGTCAATCCTCTTGTACGACCACCCACGTAATCCTTTTCAATATCTTTCCATTCTCCACCGAATGATATAAAAACACGAGRCATCCTGYAAATAGACCAAAACACWATAATTAAATACAAATCAATAAATTTACAAACAAACAAGAAAAATTCAAGATTTATATTGCATGGTCTCGGTCCCTATCCCGGTCCCGGTCCCAGTCCCTATCCCGGTCCCAATCCTTATCCCGGTCCCAATCCCTATCTCGATCTACCCCAGTTTATCCCCATCTCGGTCCCGGTCTCGGTCGTATCTGAACATGAAGGACCGGGCTTGAGTTTACCTTCTATCTCGGTCTCAAACCCGGTTCTAAATTTCATCCCGGTACCAATCCGGGTCCAAGATAAATTCTAGACTTCATTTCTGTTTTCCGTAAAATAACGTTTTTTTTAGAAAAATGCTAAAATTTCGTATCATTACAAGTTTGAAGAAGTACAATATTCTAAAATGATGAAATGGACATACCTATATTGTGAAAACAATGGATTCGAGATAACGGATTATGTGGGGACCGATCGATTGGATAATGTGGGCCAACAATCACGTGGAGAAAATCTTGAGTATTGGAAAAAAAACGTGACTTGCGTGTGTGTGGTGATTTGGAGTTGAAAAAACAAAGTGAGAATTGTTAAGTTGGTGGTTGGTGGGTTGGTTGGAAATTTATTATATCATAAATGCATTTATTATGAAATGAGGGCAATTTAGTCAATTTACATGATAAAATAAGGAGAGGGGTCAGAAATCTGAGGTGAAGGGGTCATGAATAAATAAAAATCAAAATGGGGTCAAAAATCCAGAGTGGTTATTGAAAAGGGTCAAAAATCCCAATTTCCCGTGCGGCACAACGGCGCACAATAATTTTCCAGCGCACATGGCTTTGAGCATTGACCTTGAGCAATGGGTAAGGCCAACTTCCCTTATTTTTCTGGGTTTTAGTCTGCCGAATTTGACCCCTAACATATATATTTATCGATAGGTTAAATTTTGCGTTAGTTTAAGTTGATAAATTTATATAAATAAAAAAGATGTAAAAGATGGTAATTATCCAAATGTATTCATTCTATAAAATTTACTTTTTTGCTTTAAAATACTGGAACCCATATACATTTAACCAATATACCAGTAATTATTATTAAGATATATAAATTAAAAATGGAAAAATGGTTGATTTGGGATTTCATTTTAAATCCATAAATTTAATTTATGTGCCTTTCCACCCTCTAAAAAAAACTTCCCTACTTTTTAGTTATTTATTCATCTTTTTCATTCGTCTTTTTTTCTCTCGCTTTTCATCATTGTTTCCGGGAGGTCGTCTCATCGTCTTCTTAGTGTTCTCTGTTTTTTGTCGTTACCGTCGTCGGCAGCCCGATTCCAATTCACTCGCTTTTCACCATTCTTTCTAGTAGCCAATTTTCTGCCGTTTACTTTTTAAATATTCTAGGTTTGTTTTTTATTTTTGATTTTGGGTGTTCAACTTTTGGGTATTTAAAAAGTATTCGATGGTAATGTCATATATATTTGATTATATACGTTATTTGCTTTGTTTGTTAATTGTAGATGGATATAGCCGTATATACTTTATTGCTAGATATAGATTATATCTCCATAAAATTATATGTCATAATGACTATATTTTATATTTTCATATAAATGAAAAGGTAGTCGGATATTGTTTATATCTCCATATAAATATATATATCTCCGATATAAGTGTATATTGTAACGTCTATAGTATTGAAATTGAGTAAAAAATTGGAATGAAATGAAAAAATATTTTGTAATAAATTTTATTTTTTAGTAGAATTAACTTATGAGTAAATTTGGTGATTAGGAGAATAATTAAATATTTTATAATAAGTTTAATTGTGTAGTAGAATATATTAAATAATAAATCAAGGGATTATGAGAATAATTGATTTAATATTTACAAAATCAAATTTAAAACATTAATCTTTTACATTCAAATAAAAGATTAATTATAATAAATACAAGTGTCTGAGAAAATTTATTATTTAGAAAATATTTTAAATAAAAAAATCTAACACAGTAAAATCGATAAAACATATAAACATTTGACGTTTGTGAAAAAAAAATTTAAAAACAGGTCATGAATTTAAAAAACACAAATTTTGGTCCAAAACCCGGTCCTTTTTTTTAATGTCGGTCCAAACTCCGAAGTCCAAATCCCGACGGTTGGTATTCTCTGCTCTCTCTTTCCAACTAATTATTACTTTTTTCTTCTTCTCCATTTTCTCTCTCCAATAATTATTTTTTATTTTTCCGTATTCTTATTTTTTTCCTCGCCTTTTCTATTTCCAAATAACGATTTTTTCTTTTCTTTTCCTCGGACTTTTTATTCTTCCCTCCCTCCATTTTCTTTCTCATATAAATAATGGTTCTCTCTACCATTAATATTTTTTCTCTCCAATTAATATTTTTTCTCCTTTTATTTGTTGGATTAAAATCTTTTTCTTTTTCTCTCTCAATTTCTCTCTCATTAATTTTTTCCTTTATTTTCCTAATCCCAATTTTGTTAATGTATTTGAGGGCAAGATAGAATAAGTGATTTTTAAAAAAGAAGAGATTTAATTTAATTTGATTTTAAACTTCCATAAAATCAAAATTTTAATTTATCAAATGTTATCCATAAAAAAATAATTTTGACAATAATAAAAATAATTTTAATCATGTTAAAATTACTCTCAAACATACTCAAAATCTTCTAGAACCATAAGACTTGAGTGCTGATTTGATTTTTTTTCTTGAACAAATAATCGAATTCAATATGCTATGAATCGAAAATTTTGACTTTCTCATAATTAATCCTATTTTGTAGTGAATTAATTTTATTTGTTATTTTATCTCTTGGTTTTTTACATTTATTAATTACAAAAATATCAAATACTATGTCTACATTAATATTTTGCCTGCTATATAGTATATAGGTGTTATAGTCTAATAGACAATTGTCTCCTAAGATGAGATACTTCATCCCAAACACTGGTATTTCATCCTAAATAGCAGCTACAATTGACCATGATACTTTTATTTTAGGGTGCGTTTGGTGGGGGATCAGAAAATAAAAATTTGAAAATAAATGATTTAATGAAAAACATAATTGTATTCTTTCTGTATTTTCAGATATTTATTTGATATCTGATTTAGAGTAATTGAATTTCAATTTAAAAAATTGTTAAACGTGTGTAGTATGAAAGGAAAAATCCTTCGCTCATCGTCATCATAGCGAGACACTGAAATCGGTGGGAAGAGATAGATTTTTGGTAAGAGAAAAGTGAATTTGGGTAGAAGCAAGAGAGGGGATGTTGGGTAGTGAGTAAAGTAGAGGAAGATAATTTAAATGGAGTTTTATATATTGACTGTTATGTTAAATATTTCCAAATCAATTTAAATTATAATACCTTGTTTTCAAATTACCTTTAGTTAATATCAATTAATTAATGTAATTTATTTTGTATTTGAATAATTATACTTAATGTGATTCAATCGTGTACATCTGTTTTAAATATCAAAGTATTTTCAATTTTTTCCAAAATAGCTTCCAATCAATAATCATTATTTACGATGAAATTCTCCATGACATTTTACTTTTATTGACTGATTTTTTTTTCTCGGGTCTTTTTTTTTATAGTATCATAAAATAATCCTCCAAAATAATATTTCCATATTTTAGTTTTTTTTAAGTACTCCACGTTTTAATTATATTATTCCCTTGTCCTTGACCATTATATAATATATTTTTCAAATAAATATATGCCCCTTCATTTTTCATTGCAAAATACTATTATATAATATATAAAAAGATAATATATACTCCAATGTGTTATATAATATATGGTATATACATGATGAGATTAGTACACTAATGGACTATTTAGAGACTATAATTCAAGGTAAAAAATTGGTTATTTGGAATGTTATATTTTAAATCCCTTATTTTATTTTATGCCTGATTAGACTTTCAAAAAACAAAAGTTATCAAATCCCAAAATCTTCCATTATTGCAAATTTTCGATCTATTCATTTGTCGTGGGTTGTCAACGGATTTTGCAAAGGAAACCACACTGCCACAGTTCGCCAGATTTGAGTGGTGCGAAAGTTAGGTGTGAATTCTTCTACAAGTACTAAGAGCACTACACTATATAATATGAGATTGATACTTCAATAGTTAAAGATTATATCCAGATATATTTTATATCTATTATTAAATACCAAATTGCAATATAGAATAATCCAGTTGGGTTGCTTTTTGTCGCTGCTAAAAACTTTTGATGTTATACTTCCTACTATCATTAAATTGGTGGTATATTTTTCAACTATTTTAAATTTGAAATCATGGTAAAAATCTACCTATTAATTAATTTATAAATGGAGATCATGATAATATTTTTTAATTAATACAGGCTATCCATTTACTAATATCAATTAATGAAAAAATTGGCACGAGTCTCACAATAATTTAAAATTATGTGTGCAAACTTAAGGATTTAAATCTTTTAGATTAAAAAAAACAATAAATGAGGGTAAATCGATATTATAAAAAAACCGTATAAAATTGGAAAAATTTAGACATTTATGAAAATAAGTTATTGGGCCTTCCCTGCGCAGCTTAGGTGGAGGGCGAAGAATGCTCCCATTCGCCTCTCACCCATCGAGTAGGAACGAAAGTCGGCCGTAGCTCAACGGATAAAAGTTACTCTAGGGATAATATATTCCCCAAGAGCTCACATCGACGGGAAGGTTTGACACGTCGACTGTTCGCCCATGTAAAATTGGAAAACTTTAGACATTTATGAAAATAAGTTTATAAAACAGCCCTTCGAAGATATTAGCTCATACATTATTGGTCTCTCCTACGAAAGTTGAACTTTGGTTGAAGATTATGTCAATTATCATTGAATTAACGAGATTCTTGAATCTTCCTAACTAGAAGCAATGATTCGTCAGTGATAGATAAAACCTCCGGCTATGTACTAATGGTTGAATTACCCTATAAAACGGAAAATAAGACCTCCTATTCGAAATATGGAAAAGAAGAGCGATGTGGCTTTTAGTTCCTAAAATCATGGGATTTCAAATAGGAATTGCCAAACGTTGATTTTTTATTTTTTTTTTTCGATTTTGGATGGCTAGGATCCGTGATTTGAATTTCTTTAATTATTTATTAAATATACACTTCAATTTACAATTTCATAATTTTATTATGGACTTCATCCTAAACTGATTTTATTTTATTGGACAAAAGTGTAAAATTTAAATAATTAATCCACTTTTTTAATTAGAATAATACTTAACCCTTAAATTGTGGTGTTGATTCAAATTTAGATCTTTGTGGAAAATCAAATATCAATTTAAAATATAATTTTATTTTAAAAAATCTTCAATTTATTTTTTTTGAAATTTGTTTTCCGCGTATTTTAAATTCTAAATCTTCATTTGAAGTTAACAAAAACTCAAAAGTAGCATAATAATTGGTTTTTTTAACACTTTCAAAAAGGAATGAAAATTTAATATGTATCAACCCAAAAAATTTGACTTTGTAGATTTTATTTCAATTTCTGTTGAACTTGGAACTTTTGTTTGATTGACACACATTATCAAAACTACTATATTTTTCAAATCCAGATTTTAAATCTTGTTCAACTGTGTTTAGTAATATATTTATAAACTAGTTGGAAGTTACCAACTAAATATTTGATTCAATCTCAAATAATATTAGTTAATTTATTAACATATTTGTAATTTTGCATAATTGTTATTTTACAATAGGATATAATTTACAATACAATACATGTTACATGTTTTAAGTTTTTTTTTTTGAAATAAATGAGCTTATAACAGAAATAGTATATTTACAAAAGTTTTCACCAATATAGTTCTTTCTTCTAAAGTTTCAAAATCAAAATTTGAAAACATTAAAAACTTTGTTTTCAAAATTCCCTCTATTTGAATCAGAAACAATTTTAAAAAATAGATATGCTAAATAGATATTCATTTAGATATTCATTTGACTCCATGAATTTGAACGGAACACCACATGCCCTTAATTTTTTGAATCATAACCATAAACCAACCAACCTTGTTTACTAAAACTAAAATTTATAATTGAGATTATACATTAACAAAATAGTGGGGTAACTTAATATTATTAGTTAATTAAAACAATAATAACATTTTATTTATCACTATTTTATTTATAATCATATTAACAATTTATTTAATATTAACAAATAATAATAAATTACAAAATATTAATTTTATTAGAAAAACACCATTAATATAAAATACTATTAAAGTCTATAAATATTTAATAATAATAAATTATATTTTAACAATGTATATTAATTAATAATAAAAAGTAAAATGGCAATATTTTATAAATAAATTACATAAATAAATAAATTGTAAAATTGTAAAACACAATTAAGTGTAGTGATTCTTGGGTCCCACAAATGGACTCCCATCCCGGAGAGAGATAGAGATTATATAAATAAATAAAAAAAAAATATATATATATATATAAATAATTTTTACTTAATTACTTCCAAAAATATATATTTTTAAAAAAATTAATCCCAAATAAAAAAATTGCGTTAACGAACTCGGCCCCACCTGATTCTCCGTTCTTCTTCCAAGGAAAATCAATCGTCCAGAGTTTCGTCTGCAGAGATACCTGTAGAGTAAGGCCGTACTCTGAAACCACACTCCCAAAATTCCTTCCTCTCCTCTCCGTACTCTGTTCATGGCGGCAATGGAGATGGACCCCTCGTTTCTTCACCACCAGATTCTCCACTTCATTCCCCTCTGAAACCTTCCGCACATCATCTTCTTTCTTACGCCATTGCCGTCGCAGAGTTCACCAACATTTCTAAGCAGCGACGACGCGCAGGTTTTATTCTTGCATGCGCCTTTTTCCTTCTTTGTTTTCCCCTTTTTCAGTTTTGTGAGCGAGTTTGCTGAGAATGTTTTGCGAGTAGTCACTTGCTTGGGATCATCAGGGGACAGGTTTTCTCGGCCAACTTTGTCACTCTTTCTGGTAGCGGTGGCGGTGGCGGCAATGTCTCACGTAGAGAGAGCTTCCAAGGCTTTGACTGCAACCAGATCATTAGGACTTTCTGATGACCAAGTAAAACCAATTTTGAAGGATCTTCTCAAGTTGTATGATGGAAACTGGAAACTCATTGAAGAAGACAACTATCGCACTCTCGTGGATTCTTATTTCGAGCAGAAGGAAAACGAGGTTTCTTTTTTATCTAACTTATAGCTACATTCTGCTTTTACTGCATTAAGCTTTGTAGATGTACTAATTTCATGCTTGATTGATACCAAAAGATCAGATGGCAGATGGCTAGTTTAAGCTTGTTAAATCTGATATCTTCTCCCGTTGGGTATTCAAAAGTCCCCTTAATCTCTGTTTTTTTTTTTTTTGATATCCGTGAGTGTCCGGGCCCCTTTATCTCTTACACCAATTTCTAAAGTTTTTGAGATGCACTACTAGTATTCATTTGATATAAACATAGACACCAAATTTAAGTGAAGCATAGAGTCGAGGTTTGATTCGTAAATATGAACTTGTTTAATCAACGACTTTACAAAGCTTGAGTAAGTTGCTCTGGGCCACTCATCAATGCTGAAACAAGTACTTCTCCAGTTTTTTCTATGCCATACCGTCTCAAAATATTATAGTGCTTTACTTCACACTGTTATTGTGGCAAATGCTGGTTATACTATTTGCGATGAGTGCATGGCCTGTCGAATTTGTTGGCCAGCTCTACTGCAGATTAGATTTCATAGAGAACATGTTAATATGAACAACAGTTTTCTGTCTCTCTTTCTTGTATATTTTAACCCTTCAATAATGTGAGAGACTTTTTTTAATGTGTTCTGAACAGGGGTTAGGAGGAAAGAGGAGCTGTCTTATGGATAAGAAAAAGTCCTCAGTACAACTTAAGAGACCTCATGAAGGAGAACAACAGAATCGGGCATCATCCACTGTTGGTAGCTCAGGCCATAAATTGGCTGTAAGGAAGGGTAAAATTTCTGCAGTAGATGCTGGACAGGGGAATACCAACTTGTCTCAACAATGTTTAAATATTAGATCCAGTGAAAACTTGTCATCTATGAAACCCGTTTCAGTAGTTTATCCAGGTATTTTTTTAATTTTTACTATTGAATGTGCCAATATAATGTTTAAGGAAATTGTGTAAGTAGCTGACTACTGTCATAAATATAGTTAATATCCTTACCAAGTTTGCTTTTTATGATAAACCTATGATTGTGCTCTTAGATGAATCACACATCACGATAGCACAGCTTATTGATTGGTTTCACGTTTTGAACTTTGACTTGGTGTTTAATTAATTGATATAATTAGTGAGGTACGCTGGAAGTCATCATGGCTACTTGCTTGGAAAATTGGTTGGAGATATTGACATGAATATTGAGGATGAAACATGTTACTTAGCTTCTCCATGGAACTTTGCCTAAAACCTGTGTGATTAACCATTTTTTTCCATTAATACCTTTTGACAATCTCCATTTGCTTCTGAGTTTTGCAGTATAAATGTTCAATTTGTGTTCATTTCTTTTAGCTTCTGGTGATTAGAAAAGGTCTTTAGGCTTCATTGCAGTTCTGTCAGTGGTCTTCTTTTGGTTTGGTTTTTCTTCTTTGCAGTTAGCTTTTTGGTTTGGCGATTCTTAGGGTATTGCTCCTTTTGGTCTTGAATTGGAGCTCTTTGGAGGTTTTGAAAATGTCCCATTTTCATTGAACTCAAGGTTCTTGGTTTCCCTTTCGGAGAGGGGAGTTCATTTTGTTTGCTTATTTGGTTGTTTAGCTTCTTCGTAGGGTGCCTCAGCTTGTAGCTTTCCTTGGCATGTTTCTTTAGCATCTGGGATGTTATTAGGTTTAGGTTGTATTCGTGATGGTTTTATTTTTATTTTTTGGTATTTGTATTGGTTATTATTTGTTTTTGTGTTTCGGCTGAGTGTGTTTGATGTATTTTGGTTTTTGGTTGGGAGGTTTTTGTATTTTACCATTGTAAGCTATTTGTAACTTCTGTCAAAAATTTTCATTTTACCAATAATTTTTTGTTTCCTTCTAAAGAATAAGAAAATAAACAGCTCAACTGGAAATGGAGCTGCTGAGTCTTTGTCTTTGGTAGATAGAATCTAGAACAAGAACACCATGACATTTAAATTTAAGCCAAGTGTCACAATCGCACTTTAACGGGACTCGAGAAGCGATCGTGCGGCACTTGCTTTCACCCTCTAGCAAGTCAGCCAATGCGGAAACGAATAGCCGGTGGCACAAAGGCTATATGTCGCAACCTCCACCCCCGTTCTCGGGAAAACGGTTTTGGAAAACGGGGTTAGAGAAAAAGGTTTTGGAAAACGTTTGTAAGCATTTTGGAAGTTGTTGTAAGCTTGAATGCAAGAGAATAGATTAGCGGCAAGACAAGAATACAACGCAATGTAGGGAGGAGACTAGGTGTACCCCCCTAAGGTAGATTATAAAGCATTTTGCCTTTGGCAGGCGTGAACATGCAAAGTGGCGATGAGTCACTCGCCACCAAAAGTACAAGGAAAACTAAATAACAAGCAAAACTAAATACATGGCATGAAAGCATGTGGAAAGAGGTTGTTATGGGCATGCGGCCACGGGCAACAGGCCCTGGACAAGCATGACCATGACATTCTCCCCCACTTAAATGG
>NW_019104549.1:1078423-1093884 GCF_001995035.1 Momordica charantia
GCCACCAAAAGTACAAGGAAAACTAAATAACAAGCAAAACTAAATACATGGCATGAAAGCATGTGGAAAGAGGTTGTTATGGGCATGCGGCCACGAGCAACAGGCCCTGGACAAGCATGACCATGACACCAAGCAGGTCGTTTGATACCTCTTCCTTGCCTTTGGGAGAAGTTAAACTTTGTTAAAGTATAGATATTAGTATATTTTATATTTTTGTATTAATATTAATTTGTCCTTTACCTTCTTCTTATAGGATTAGGTCAACCTTGTATATTTGTCTATATATATAAACTTTAATAATGAGAATACATCACATTGGATTCTCTCCAACCTTAGTCTCTACAAACTTGATAAACTCACTTATTCTTTCCATCATCTACAACTGCTGGCAGACCATAATCTGAAACGTTGACGAAGTATTGAGTTACCTGTAATTGGTTATTTCTTGTAATCAATTATTTAGACAGATGACCTACAGTTTCTTTTAAAGATACTATTAACTTCTATGATAACCTTCATTTTTGCTGAATTAGATAAGAAGGCATTAACAAATGGTAACATGGAATACAATTCATATCAGAAGTGCTCAAGTTCTTCTGAGTACGCGAGGCAATTGAATACTGCATTTCTTCAAGATCAATGCACCAGTTCCAATCGCAAGTGTTCAACTTCTTCTGAGCATATAAGGCCAATTGTTCGTGATCAACATACCAGAAATAATAAAAATCATTCCTTGCATCATATGTATGACTTGACAAAGGGTGAAGAGAAAGTCAAAATATCTTGGGTTAATGAAATTGGAAAGGAATCTCTCCCCAAGTTCAATTACATACCAAACAATATAATTTTTCAAAATGCCAATGTCAACATTTCACTGGCTCGGATTTCAGAGGATGAATGCTGTTCAAGTTGTTCAGGTGATTGCCTTTTATCATCTTATCCATGTGCTTGTGCTCGTGAAACTGGTGGGGAATTTGCTTACACACGACAAGGCCTGCTGAAAGAAGAATTTATAAATCACTGCATGTCTATGAGATGCGAGCCCAAGAAGCAGCATCTTTTTTATTGTCAAGATTGCCCAATTGAGAGGTTAAAGAATGTCTACAAGCCTGAGCGATGCAAGGGTCATTTACTCAGGAAGTTCATCAAAGAATGCTGGAGAAAATGTGGATGTGACATGCAGTGTGGAAATCGAGTTGTACAACGAGGTATTTCTTGCAAATTGCAGGTCAGATTTTCTTTATATCTTCCTATGATGGTGCTGTTCTGAAATTACATTTCGCCAACTTGTATGGTTTACTATGTATTGGATATTATTTACTTGGTTTATGAGAAACCCATTCAAATTGATGATAAGTTCAAAGTGATCTGTTCATCATTATTGACCACATCTAAGAAAGTACTCATAAAAAAAGCTCTGACAATCTTTAACAAAAGAGTACCAGTACTCGAAACCAACATAGGTGAGTAGGTAGAGAACCTAGGGCACGAAATAACTCTTTCTAATTGCATGAGTTTACATGGACTGCTTTTCACTCTTCTCCCGTGATGCTAATTCACTATTGATTATTTTTGGTCTTGTAAGGTGGTCCTTTCTAATAAGAAAGTACTCCTGCAAGAGTAAGTTTTTTATTAAGATCATCTTGCTATAAGAATAATTTGAATAGGTTAGTTGCTTCAACCTTCAATAGATAGTGTTTGGTCTGTTTATTTGAGTATTAAGACAAAGAAATGAGAGTGGAAACTTTTTAACTAATCCTTTTCTTTTAACTGTTTAATTAGTTTTTCCCAACTTTGGCCTTTGCATTTCTGTACATATTTCTTTTGAAAAATATTTGCCTATACACTGGTTAGAAGGAGCTCCAACCAACCAGTGTGTTGGCAATAGTTTTCCATTCCTTTGGCAACTCTTTTAAACTGGCTCATGAATTTTAATGATGTCGTCTAACAATATAAAGGAGATGTATACTTGTTTGACTTGCTTACTTTAAACCAGATTCCCTGTTATGACTTTATTATAGGTAAGATACGTACTTGACTTTCATGTTTCAGGTATTCTTCACTTGTGAAGGAAAAGGATGGGGTCTCAGAACACTAAAGAACTTGCCAAAAGGGTCTTTTGTATGTGAGTACGTTGGTGAAATATTGACAAATACAGAGTTGTATGATCGAAATATGCAAAGCACCGGCAACGAGAGGCATACATATCCAGTAACTCTAGATGCAGACTGGGGCTCGGAGGGGGTTTTAGAGGATGATGAGTTACTTTGCTTGGATGCGACGTATTATGGAAATGTTGCAAGATTTATCAACCACAGGTAACGTAAGAATTGCATACACATTATTTTATTTTGTATAAATTGAGAGAATGGAAGGTTATTCGTGAGTTCAGCCCTGGTGAGATCATAACTAACACAACTATAATAAAAAACATTTCACTGGTGAGATCATAACACACCGATGAGATCAGCCCTGGTGAGATCATAATTAACACACCTATGAGATGATAAGCAACATTTCAATGGCTTGGATTCAAAAGTTTCCCAGAATTGGCACATTTTAAGGTTTGGCGATCAGAGGATACGACAAATTTCTTGCCAATTGTGCAGTGTTCCCACTATCTGAGTGCTTTGACTAATGCATACAGCTCCTATTTGTAATTGCTTCACTTTGTGCTAGCTTCGTTGAGTTTTTCCCTAAACAAGCCCAGGGGTGTCCATCTTGAGACTATATTGCACTTCATAATTATCCAGGAGAGCCCAAATTGGAGTAGAAGTTAGCTCTTCCTTAAGCACATCAAAACCTCTTTGCTTTTCTTTATTCCCCTGGTATATTCCGTTCCTTAGGCTAGATAATCTGTTAATGGAGTTGTGATTGTGCTAAGTATCCAATGAACTTCATGTAAAATGTAGAAAGAAACAAATTAACATAGAAGTTAGCGGTATTAGGCAATTCCATTGATTGAAGAATGTTATTTTTACTGACATAGTTTTTTCAATCGAACTTGTTTTGAGGACATTATATTACAACTTATTAATCCCTTTGGCTTTAACTCACTTTCCTAACTTAAATGTTTGTTTTTCTTCTTTAGATGTTTCGATGCAAATTTGATCGACATTCCYGTTGAAGTGGAGACTCCTGATCGACACTACTATCATGTATGAATATTAACGAACTTATACATGTTCTTGTCTAGTAAAATGTTGCTGTCCATGGGAAAAAGTAGAAACTTTCTCTGCTTCTTGTACTGGAAAAGGGAAGCATCTTGTATTATTTAAAGAAGTTAATCTACTTTCATTTCATGTCCTTTATATGCAGCTTGCTTTTTTCACTAGCAGGGAAGTGAAAGCTTTGGAAGAGCTTACATGGGTAGGTATGCTTGACTAACAAACTAAATTCTATCATGATTTCTTTTTCTATTATTATCTGGAAATGAAATTTGATGCGAAATATTGAATTCTATCGAGTGTGCTCTATCTTGTGCTGATTTTAAAATGTGCAATTATCAATGTTGAAGTTAAAGCCACTTGATGTCCTACTTGATAACAATTTCTCTTATCTCATTATAATTAATATGCTTGAACCATATGGTTTGTGACAAATTTGGAGGGCTCAGTTTTCCCAGGTAAAGGTCTCAAAGGTCAAGTCTAATTCCTTATAGAAAACATGGACATGATGTAGATATAGTGACATATTTTAAAAAGAAATCTGGGACATGAACATGGCAAGGGCATACCTATTAAGGGAAAATTTAAAGTTACCCATATACTTGAGTGATTGAATCAATTTTAACGTTAAATTTGTAATTTTATCAATTTAAACCCTAAACTTAAATGGGACGAGAGCGGTACTAAGTTGGGTGACCACTAGGGAAGTCCTCGTGTTGCACCCCTTTTAAAAAAGAAACAATCCTCAACTTAAATGTTGCAATTTAAACCCTAAGCTTAAATCAGTGATGCAATTAAYACCCTAAATTAGTTAAACTTTTATTTTTTTTTTCTACAGATTTGTAATTAGCTATAGGCGTTCTTATAATTAGATGAAACTATAAAATTTTTAGAGGCTGGAGATTTGGAGGAGTTTGATCTATTTTAGGTTTCATGTTTCTCTTTGGGCCTCATTTTAGGTCTTATTTTGTTAGATTGAAGCTACTTTTTGGTTTAGCTGGGCTCCCTTTTTGTGAGGGATGCCTTTTTGTATGCCCATTGTATTCTTTCTCTTTTATCTCAATTAAAACTTAATACCTTTTCAAAAAACTATATCTAGATAGATGAAACTATTTTGTATTGGTTTTTCTACTTGTGTTGGATGCTTTTAATTGGTTGGGTTTGGGCATTTTGTTACTAAGTTTAAGCAATTTTTATCTTCTTGATTTTGTGGCTTGACTCAACTATTTTCTTATTGGATTTTGACATTTCTTTGACATGATTTTGAGTGCTTTTTAGTTTAATTTTGTATGGTTTAGTTGTTGGTTTTTTAGAAATTTTCGGTTGTTGGTTCAGTTGTTGGATTTGGACATTTCTTTGACATGATTTTGAATGTTTTGTTAGTTTAATTTTTTATGGTTTAGTTGTTGGTTTATGAGAAAATTTCAAATTTTAGCTCGGAGGATATATTAATTGCAAAAGTTATTTAAGTTAAAGGTTTAAATTGATGAAATAAAAATGTTTAAGGTAAAAATTGAATCACTCATCTAAGTTCACGAGTAAAAGTTGAACTTTTCCCTAAAATATATACATTCGAAATAGAAAACAAAAGTTTAACTTTAAACACTCTTTACTTATGTGTCTATAATTTTTTTGTCACATGTTCATAGTATTGATCTAAGAAGCACAAACACTTCATTTTGGGTAACGTGTCCGTGTCGGACACTCCGACACTTATCGAACACTTGTTAACTTAATAGATGTATGTCACACACTAATGGTACATAGTGAATATTGATTCGACACTTGTTAGGCACATATCGACACTTGTTAAGCATAAAAAATAGATATAAATAGTAATATAGGACAAAATAATAAATTGTGAGAGTAAAATACGTCAAACTCATTTTTTTAAACAAAAAAATCATAAGTTTATTGACTTGAATTTCCTTAAAATAATAATCGTATATTTTAATAAATGTCTCATTGCTAGATTTGTAGAAAATCACATATCATCGTGTCCGTACCTGTGTCCATATCCGTGCTTCTTAGGTGTTGACACAAGTTAATTGTCCTTAACATTATTCGATATGTGCCTAGCTAACCAATGTTAAATTTGTATTCAATTTGTTTAATTAGTGTCTTGTGTCTATTGTGCTAATAAATGTCCGATAGGTGACCAAAAAATGTTGGAGTGCCCGATAAAGTACACAAACTGAAGTCTGAAGTGTCCATTCTTCAAATGTTCTGATTTAAAAAAACTTACTCTCCATATCCAAAATATATATACTTTATGCTGCTACGAAAAGATGTATTTAATAAATGTACCACTCAGAAAATACAAACTATGCTGTAGTCTTAGTTAGAAAAGTGCAATTAGATTTGAATATTCGAACAATTATCTCGAACGATGTAATCCTGGCAGAGTTACGTTTTACTTTGTTATACTGTAGGTGCCGATTTATATTCATAAAAAAGGAATTGATAGTGGACATAATTCATAAATATAACATTTATAAGTGCACTTAAAGTTGTACATGTATGAGAATCTACAGGATTATGCAATTGACTTTGATGATGAAGATCATCCTGTGAAAGCATTTCAATGCTGTTGTGGAAGTGCATCTTGTCGAGGTGCGAAGAAACGAAAGGAAGCACAGTTAAAGGTTTGTCGCATTCTTTTTATCAATAACTCTTAAGTTTTTGGTGCTGTAGAATCTTGTTTGTTGTTCCATGTAATTAGGAGAGATATCTTCAATGATATTTGATAATTCATTATTTTTGAAGGCATTGGGATGAAAAGAAATTAGAAAATGCATGAAAAATGAGAAATACATGTCTTAACCAGTTGAGCTATGTTTAGGTTGACGTTTTTAGAAGATGTTTTGGTATTGAGTGAGACTATTGAGGATTAAATGAGCGGGTAAATGAATTAATGGGACGATTGCGATAGTTTTCCTGTCCCTTCATAAATGTTTGCTGCCTGCAAATATACACTAAATTCTCCCCGTATGCCCCATTCTGTTTCATCTCCAAACATATCTCACCTATTACATTCGATTTGTCATGTTGCTCTCATATATTTCTTAAATGATATAATTAAGTGTTGGTTTTCGGTAAAATATTATAATTGAAGTTTGTCCCACGTCGGAAAGAAAGATACGAGGAGGGGTGCTTCAAGTAATATAAAATGAGCTCATGACTTTTGATTTTATTCATTCTAATTGAAATACTTTTTAAACTTTATATACTAGCTAGTTAACTAAACGGTATTTGTTTTGAGAGAGTGTTTTGTGTAATTGAGATCGGGGAGAGAAATATGTATGGTTGTAATAATTTTTTACATAGTGAATTTTCGTTAGTGGATCATGGTTTTTTCTCCGGTTTGGAGTTTTCCATGTTAATTTTGTGTTCTCTTATTTTGTTGTTCTCTTTAAATTTCTCAGTTATTTTATACCTATTATTATTAATAGTAAGTAGAAGTAGAGAGGTTTTTGCCTATCATTAAGACGTTACGTAAACGTTAAACCAACGAGATTAACAACATGAACTTATTAGATTCAAATGTGAAAGTTAGAGGCTCTATTAGAATTTTTTTAAGTGCATGGATTAGATGGATACATCTAATGTTCTCAAGTATAAATAGAATCTCTTTTTAAAATAGAGACTCGATCGACAAATTTGGAAGCTTAGAACCAAACTTATATTTGTGTTTATTTAGGTGATGGCGTGCAACAAATGAGACCCACCACATATTTTGCAAGGATCTGTCTGCACATCTGTTGCGAGCATCGGTATATCAATATTTTATTACACAACTTTGAAACTTGGTACATTTTTCTTTACTTCTTAGAACTCTCTACTTTTGCTTTTCTATGATATATAATATAGTGGAATATGTTTCTTCTTTTTTTCTCAGATTTTCACAATTTCCTCTATTTTCAGTGTTCTTACTGTTCCCTTTTGAAAAATATTAGTTGTTTTACATTTTCATTATTTATTCCTCTTCCATGTTTTGTAAAGAGGATTCTTAGTGTTTATTTTGGGGGAAATTTCTGTTGAGGTCCCAATTTTATCTTTTGTATCTGAATCTGAATCTGAATCCAATTTCCCTCAACAACTTCTCATTTTTCTTCCTAATTCTCTGTAGAAAATCTGTTGAGTATTTGAGGTGAACAAGCTTATGAAACCAACCAGATTTTCATGTTAGTTCATCCAAAAATTGCAGAGATTTCCCAAGTTTTGATATTTTAAGACTTCTACCTTGTAGCGATGCTATGTTTTTTTGAAAGCTATTTTTAAAAATGGAATTTTTAATGGGTCGTTAAGGGTGCATTTGGTTGGTATCAGATAATAAGAGATTCAATGAAAATAAGAACTGTATTTCATGTTTTCGAATACGTGCTTGGTAGCAGATTGTAATAGGTGTGTTTAATAATATATTTGTAAAGTATTGGTAGTTACCCACTAAATATTTAGGCTTCGTTTATTTACTTGGATCGTAATGAAAACTTTCACTTCCTTTGATGATATTTACCTCAAACTTTGTAATTTCATCTCCTAAGGGTATAATCCGATTGCTCTTACAACTCTATCAATCTCATTTCATTTCTTATTCTGTGGGTTCCACATATTTATTATAATTACTTTACAACTTAGAGAGAGCGATATGAAAATGTCGAGTTAGACCCGTGTCGAGTTAGACCCGACCCAACCGAGCTTATTTGGCAAATGCCACGTCACCAATCTGTTTCCTTATTAATGGTAGACTAATGACAAGGGCCAAAATGTATTTTTCAAAGTACAGGGACTAAAATTAACACTAGATAAAAGTACGGGGACCAAAAGAGTATTTTAACGTATTTGTAACTAGATTTTTATTTTCGTTTATCTTCACAATTTCTCGGTCTATTGTCTACGATTCACAATTTCTCGGTCTATTGTCTACGAAACTGATGAATATGATGATGGAACGACTTTGTTAATGAAACAATCTCACATTCTTCATAATTGGCAGAGAACACGATTTTGAGGGAATGTGACCGACTGTTGGAACAATAAATCAAATCATTAGAATTTTTAGGGAATGTGACTGACTGTTAGTTATGTGTATTTGTGTGTATACTGTATACTATGTAATACATTACTACCAGTCAGTAGTGATAACAATAAATGATTTTCTTAAAAAAAAAAACAAAAGTAATGCAGAGGCATTACTTTGTTTTTGTTTTTGAAATTAGAGTAAAAATTTGTATATGTTTTTAAAAGAAGTGAAAGACTTAACTACTGAAATTGTATGAGAACAAACAAGCTTAATTTTAATAAATAGAAAAATAAAGCCAAACCATATAGTTATCGAACTGGACTTTAGTTATTTGCTCCTGATGCAACTCTTTTAAATATTATACTTAAATTATCGAGCTTCCTTTCCATCCCATTCAAAGCTAGAACAATAACAGTATATTGGGTAAAAATAACAGTAAATTGTCTTTAGAATTCTCCTATATATTTATAATTCTACCTTTTATTTAACGCAGAGACACATTTACAGCTACGAAAGAAAGAGCATTATGATCTAATTCAATGGTGGCCCTAGGTACGAGACTCAAATCTACAACAATGCTTCTAAACATAATCAATATGAGCAGAACGATCAATGAAATCAAAAGCAAACTATGAGATTGAAATATAAAAGAATGAAGAAAAGAACCAGTCGATTTCCATATGAGAAAATGGCAGTAATTGTGTTATGAATCTATGATATCTCCATAAGAATGGAGATGAAAAGAAAGGGCAATGACATTTAATTTGAAGGCTTAATCCTGCAAACTTCTATGAAATATCCAGCAGTACAATCTAGTACTTGAGCCTGAAATGTAGTGGTTGGGTATTCAGCCGGCGTACCAGAAGGCTTCACTTTAAAGGTGATGTACAACCCGATACCGCAACTTCCTCCCACGTTAGCCTTCTCAATTTCCACCACCTCAAAATTAGTATTCTGTGTAAGATTAAAATTAAAATTAGAAACAAACACTAATCCCATGTAAAGAAAGATCAAAGTAAAGATCAAAAGTTGGAGACTACGTACATTCTTTTGGTTGTAGTCTTTGATGGCTTCCTTAGCACCATGTTGAATTTCTTCGGTAAAGCATCTATTAATATCCTTGATAGGCGTAATTGCACCGCATAAAAGAGAGCAAGGAATAGTTTCAACATCGAACCCCTGTGCAAGTGCAATTGCATCCAACTAATTAAGCTAAACTATGCTAACAATCATGACGAAAGTATATTTAATCAGCCTAATGAATAATAATAATAACCTCGCTAGCATCAACTCACGAAAGTATGCCTCCAACTCTTCCTGTGTCATAATAGGATCATCAGGGTCATTAATGTCTATAAATCCATAATATGGAGGTTGTGGAGTACATTTTGATTTTGATTTTGGTTTTGATTTAATACTGCGGTCAGAGGAAGAAGATGATGGCTCCCATCCTATTATATCCACCTACAACAAAAATAAATTGATTTGTATTTTCCATTATTAAATGAATGTGAATGTTGCAAACTTGAAATTCTTTGCAACAGAATGAATAATCCAATAAAGTGATTCTATATTGCAAACTGATTCAATTAGCTAAGAATGACCTTGAAAATCGATGAAACAGAACTCCTTTGACGTTGGTTCCAATAATGAATAATGCAATAAAGTGATTCTAGAGCATAGATTAGAGCAAAGTAAAAATTTAATCCAATTGCTATATTGTAAACTGATTCTATTAGCTAAGATTTAATAATGACCTTGAAGATCGATGAAACAGAACTCCACGTTCCTTGACGTTTGGTTCTAATAATGAATAATCCAAACAAGTGATTTTAGAGCACAGATCAGAACAAAGTAAAAATCAAATCAAATCATATCGATCATATCTATAACAAAACAAAAATTATAATGAGATTAAAACGAAAACGCGTGGATTCGATTCCATTATATTGATCGCAGATCCGATCGATTTCACAAGAAAAGAACTTACGGGGAACACAAAGACGAAGACGGGATCCAAATTGCAGAGTGCAGCGATGGAAGACGACGAGGAGCGACGCGAGAGATTGAGAACTGAAGAGGGAAATTCTGTTAAGACTTAGCCCTACGCGGGTACCAAAAATAAGGGAAATTGGCCCAAAACCCTTCCTCTCAAAATATCTTTTTGTGATCCACTTTTAAGGATTAATGACGTGTTAGAAGAAATGAAATAATTATAATATCCTAAACTTCAACCGATGACCGCTGTAGAAATTCCGGACCAAGGTAGAGTTAATTCCCACCCGAGGTTCGGTTCATTTAATTCGAAAATTAGCTTTTCACATGCCAATGTACCACTCGTATTAAGTTTTACAAACTAATTTGTACAGTGGTCAACATCAGTCGGTCGGATCGATTTTGAGGTCAAAATTTCTACCGATCAATATATAGTCGGATTCTCAAAATGAAAATTGACCGACTGAGTAGGTGAAGCTTCGGCCGACCAAAACAACGTCGGCTCGATCGGTCCGTTTTTGAAAAATTATTAATTGTGTGCCTTGGTTTTCCAGAGTGGCTGTAGAATGGTTGTTCATATATAGTTGTTCTTAAGGTGCGTACTGTAAGTACAAAAATCATGTTTGATTTTTTTTTTCTTTTTTAATTTTTATGCACACATCGATCAATAAAATCTTATTTCCGACCGACTGCTAGTTGGTTTTGCATTCGACCGACATATGAAGAATCGACCGACCGACTTTGGTTCGATCGATTGGCTCAATTTGACGGGTTTATGTGTACACCCCTAAATCTGTACATGTCATTACTAATTTCAGAGAACAAAAAGTTCTTATCGTGAATATTCTCTCTACACAATCCTAAACATTTGAAAAGTATTTCGATTGTGAATATTCTCTTTGGAAGTTTGAAGATTTTGAAAGAGATAGTTCTTTAATATTGATCATTTCTCCTCTTTCTTTAAGAACCTTGCTTAATGGGTCACATTTCAAAAGTTGTTTTTTGTTTGGCTCCTATTTTATTTGTTTTATTACAGTTCAAGTAAGGTTATTGTGCTGGGTTTTGTAATTTTTAAACCTAGTTTTCTATTTGTGCATGATTTTGTGAAAGGTAAACCCCGTTTCTCACGCGAGATTTGTTGTTTATCGGTCGAGGTTTATATGTTTTGATTGACCTCAAGTGTGATTTTATAGTTTTTGCCTGAGGTCAAATGTAACTATGTAAGGAATACAAGAAGTTGACAAGACCTATTCCCCTGTCGTGGTTGTAGATTTAACTCACCCCGGGCGGGAAAATAAGGCTCCCAGGAGAGTTTTACAATTTTTTTTTTTTTACGAAACACGTGTCCCCTGCCTGAGGTTTTCTTGGTGTTTTCTTTTTGTTCTTTTCCCTTTGGTTTGTTTCCCCATCTCTAATTGTCTTGCACTTGTTATTTATCATTTGCAGAACACAATGCTTCGCCTTTTTATTAGCTATGAGGATAGTGGAATCAGATAAACACTGTATACAAAGGTGGAGTTATGGGAGGTTTAGATGTCGATAAAGGCATAACATATTATAGAGACCTCGTAGCGCAATCTTCAGGCTTACTAGAACAAATCTTGACTTTTTCAATATTATTATACAATGTATCTACAAATTCGAGTTCCAGTACCAAGTGTCGAACTATTATATACAATGTATCTATCATACAAAAAGAAATATAAAGCAGTAGTAGCAATTCACATAATGTACCCTTATATCCCCAAACTGAAACATTCTCTTTATTTCCATGCTAAGTAAAACAAAATGCTCCATCTTCCATTCCATTGAATCCTATGCACTCCCTCCTATGTATTGTCTATCCCTTATCTTTTGTACAATTAATGACTCCACCGACGGAAAATGTTGTCCAATGCAATTTAGGCGACGATGAACAAGAATATTTCGTTCAGTGGGATGAGGTTGAAGATAAGGATGATGAGGACCATGAGTACATGATGGTTGGGATGCTCTCGAGGATGATCGTGATGATGATGATTACTCAGACACTGAGAATGATAAAACGTTTTTTTTTTTAATTTCCTAACCATTTTTCCATATTTTTTGCGAATATTGTTAGAGATGTCTCAATGCTACAGAAACATCTATGACTCACTCCATCAAAATATCAATATTTTATATTATTTAGCTTTTATAAAATTTTATTTTCAAATACACCCTATTAGAATTATTAGAATTATTGTAGGCCTAAAAGTTATGGTTTCACGGTTACTATGTTGAAAATAATTTTAGAATGTTATTTACAACTTATCAAAGAAAATTACTTAAAAAATGGAATCTTATATTTTACCTTATGTTTCTAGATTTATTCATATTTATTGGTACGTTAGTTATTGATTTTGTTGTTTACTTTCTCTTTTAGGTGGTTTATTAAATGATAACAAATAGGAAACAAGAATACAAACAGATGTAGAAATAGAAACCACTTCCGAAACGAAGGGACTAAACAGGAACAAGAGGGATCCACCGAAGAAGATACTTCTCCTTCCCTTTTTTCGGAAGAAAAGGAGGATCCGGACAAAATCGACGAAACCCAAGAGATTCGAGTGAATGGAAAGGAAAAAACAAAGGATGAATTCTACTAAAAAAAGGACACGCTATCAAAATAAAAAAAAGACCTGTTTATGAAATTTCTTACACCATAGGTGCAACTATTTTTTAGGGGTTAGATATATATACCATTGATGGAAATATTTAAACTAATTATACTCGAAGAATATAATTCACTAAAAAATAAAATTTAAAATATAAATTTATTTGATATAAAATTATAAATTATAGTTTTAAATAAATAATACATTTTCAAAATTTTTTTAATTTAATAAATAGAAAATATTTTTTTTTTGTAAAAAAAATATAATAGCCTAAATAAAGAATAAATGTCCATTATCCACCTTTAGAGACATTTTTGAAGCAGGTTCGTTTAACACATCTTGGCCAAGCAGGAAATAAATGCTTTGTTGGTTGAAAGTGCTGTCTTCTCTATTCCTAGACATAGGAGAGAGGCTCACTCTTCATCCATAGTATCCGCTGCATCTTTTGTCTTCTCTTTTGACAAATTATTTTAATTTAATAAATAGAAAATGCAATTTTTATTTTAAAAAATATAATAACCTAAATAAAGAATTTCATAGTACACAACTAGTCTAATTAAACTCGTGCAGCCTTTGTTTCATGAAATTTCTATTTTTTTTTTTTGAAATCGTTGAAATCCCTAAATCCCTAAAATCTCTAATTTGAAAACCTAAAATCCCTCGCACACCACCGCACTCACATAGAAGACTACCACAGGTGAAGGCGACCTATAATACTTTTTCCAGTAGATTTTGTGGCTTTTTCCGGCAGAAGACCGCTTGTTAATAAACTACCAACGTCGCACATCCTACTTTCTACCATTGCTATTTTCCGTAGTCCATTTTTTTTGCCATTGACGTTGCTGTTTTTCTGTCGAGAGTCTAGTCATCTGACTTTACCGAAACAATCCACAATCAAACCTCACACATCTATTGCCATTGGCATCATTGACTATGTGGTCACTCCTTGTGTTTATCCCAAGTCTGATAAGGAGGTATATTTTCAACCATTACGGGTATATACAAGATTTTCTTTACAATATATTTACAATTGATGGTATAATTTTAAAACTATTGAAAAAAATTGAATCTACTAAATATATATTTATATGTATTTATATGTGTTTATGCAAGGATATGCACAACAGTGTATCTCTGATCGCAGCTCGAACTCGGTCTCCGGACCGATCTGAACACTTGGGCGGACCTGCACAAAAAGGTGAGCACTCCGACGATCAAGTCAGTATAGGTCGGATTCCCAGTTTTAGTTCGAGGTAAAAAATCATCGTACCTGATCGTGGAGTGAGGTCCTCTACTTATGGGTGGTAGTCCCGTTAATCTCGCGACGGTTACACCCGGTAATCTCGGGACCGTAGGTTACACCCGGTAATCTCGGGACCGACGGTTACACCCGATAATCACGCCGCTGACAGTAGCTCACATCGGCCCCCACCGAGCTTCCCGGTAGATCGGACCTTGGCCAGGTCGCACCTCGGCCCTCATACTTAGCACCTGTCAACGCTACTGGTGGTGATCTCGGCGGTTCGAGCTGGGCATGACTCATGAGTCATCTTGGAGCACCAATAGCGGTCCTCCACGTGTCCAGGGTATTCTCTTCCCCAAACATTGGCCCCCTCTCTGTCTGGTCCGATCTCGACCTGRCAGAGAAGTTCATTCGACTTGCTTTGGACACGTGGCGACTTCCTATTCGTGGGAAAACATAACTGTTGCGGTGGATTTATYGTCGGAATATTCAAATATTCCGACGCTTCGSATTTTYGGGAGGATCCTAGCCGCTCGTTGATTACACGTGTACRGTGGGGAMATTTTTCCGACGAGCTATAAATACCCCCAGTCCTTCAGGTCATACCTTACGCTTCCTGAATTCTTGGAGTTMGATCTGAAAGCAGCTCGAACCCTTGGTAGGTCGGTCTCTTTCCTCACTTTCTTTTTCGAACATAGTTTTCATGTCGTCCTCTTTTAGYAGCGACTTAGGATCCGAGGAGGAATTAGCTCGTAGGTYAGAGTCCGAGCTCGAGRAGATAGAAAACTTTAGGTTCTCCGATGACGGGGAGGATAGTGACGCTTCCACCTCGGGTCAGGGTCTRGAATAYCCTTCTAGGATACCCGAGYACTACCTCGGATCCCTTCGTAGGGGGTTCGCTATCCCTGAGAACATYCTCCTYAGGATTCCGGAGGAGGGGGAGAGAGCTGACAATCCTCCAGAGGGATGGGTCACTCTCTACTTCAAAATGTTTGAGTACGGCCTCAGACTTCCCCTTCACCCTTTCGTACAAGAATTTCTCTTCCGAACTGGGCTGGCTCCGGCTCAAGTGGCCCCCAATGGGTGGGGTGTCATTTTTGCTTTGGCCATCCTTTTTTGGTTACGAGCTCGGGACAACGAAGAGGCCAAGCTGCTGGACGTAGACCAGCTCCTCGTGTGCTTCGAAGCGAAAAGGTAGATAAGAAGCCCGGTCGGTACTATATGTGCGCAAGGAAAGGCGTAGGATGTACAGTTAAGGGGCCGACCTCCATCAAGGGATGGGTGAAGAAATGGTTCTACGCTTCTGGGGAATGGCTTGCAAAGGACGAGTCAGGTCGTTCCTTCTTTGACGTTTCTACTAGGTTTGGGAACCTAGGTACGGAGTAGTTCTTACTTTT
>NW_019104549.1:1113009-1123170 GCF_001995035.1 Momordica charantia
AAGAGAGAGAAAGAGAGATTTTCTTTTTTCTTTTTTTATTTTTTTAATTTTTAATTTTGGTTGGGGGGTCGTGCTGCTGTTTTTTCTGTTTTTCTTGGGTATGGCGTTGTGTTTGTGGCTGCTGTGATATTCGATGTATGATGGAAGAGAGAGATGATGAATGGAATTTAAATGAATTGTATCATTGAGAGCAAATTAGAAGAGCTAATACAGTTTCTTTCATTCTTTTTCTTTTCACAAAATCATTTACAACACTCATATGCCTAATTAGCACGCGGGTGTGTAGAGCATGCATGGCGTGTTTAGTTGGATCGTTTTAGATTTGAAATCTCAATTGATCTCTACCATTTGGTCAAACTTCAAAAATCCATACATATGATTATTCCACATCTCTCCCCTATTCGAGTGATGACATTGAGTCGTAGCAACGTAAAAATTGATTCTGACCAAATTGGAACTTTTAAAATTGTAGGTAAAAATTGCTATACTAATTTAAGAATAGGGTTGATTTGAAGAAATTGAAAATTTAGAGTGAAAATTGAGAAAATTAATTTTACTTAAAAATCATGCCTATTTCATCATCACTCCTTTGGTATTTTATCAACATTCTCCTTTGGTATGCTGTTAACATTTCTTACAAACACATTTAATTTCTTAATCAAATAAGTTTTTAAAAATTATTATTTTTAGTTTTCAAAATTTAACTTAGATTATGACAACAGTTTAAAAAGTAGGTGACAAAACAAAGCAACAAAATTTTAAAAGTAAAATTCATAAGCTTAATTTTTTAAATCAGAAAACAGAAAACAAAATAATTAGTTTCAAATGGCTCGGATTTCTATGTTTTATGAAATTATAATAGTAGCCAGGAATAAAATGTAAAAGAAAAGTAATTATGCAGAAACAAATTATAGCCTCAGAGCAATGAGCTGTGTAAATGAAACAAGAACAGAGAACTTACTGCTATTTCATTCAACTATATATATTGAAAGATCACAGAATACAAATCTATACAGACCTAGTTTCAACTAACCAATATGAATTATACCCTTCTCTCTATTATGTCTGCCCCCCTCACCAAAAAATAAAATAGAAAAAGACAAAAAGGACCTGAAAGAAACATAAAAGTGGAGCCAAAAAGGGATTCATGTTACAAAAAGGAATTGCTAAAGTTAGAATCTGTTAGAAGAATTGGACTTACGGAGGCTGCAATAGCAGCACAAAATATAGATAGAATGGAAGAATGAAGCTGTTCGTCACTTCCCTAGCTTGCTATCTCTGTTGAGCTCTTCCCAGCTTATCTCTTGAGCGCATTCTCCACATACTGTACTGCAGCCAACTTTTGTCCCTTGACTTCTTAGTGTCAGCAAGTGGGAAAGATTAGTACATTTACGAGTAATGAATCGGTTCCTTGCCCTTGATTGTGCCAGATTGATAGTCTCGGGTGCAGGATGAGCGACATTTGACGTGGTTAGCTTTTGCTCGGACGTTAAATCACCTGGCGAAACTTTCTGCACTTCCTCCCATCCCAATGATTTTCTGTACACTTCCCATGCCATGTCTTGCTCCTCCTTTGATAGCTTTTCATCTTCATTCTCT
This sequence comes from Momordica charantia, assembly GCF_001995035.1. The sequence continues at coordinate 1,114,609 of NW_019104549.1, forward strand.
TGCAGTAATGTTTCGTGCTCGTGGTAGTTAGCAACCCACCTGAATAAAGAGAGGCCATCAGAACTATAGCACATGGAATTTGGTGAAACCTGAATTCCCATACTAGAAATATTAAGGATGCAAACCACAAAATCATGCGAGATTTTCATTCCATTTTGTACTAAGAACGATAGGAAACTTTGTCATTTTGGAAGAAAGGAAAATAATCGGAGTATAAAATCATAGTCTGAATGCTCCTGGTTTTGTATACTGTGGAAGGCCTTACTCTAGTTATTTTGGGGGTAACCTCCACCTGAGCCCTTAGGCTGTCATTGTTCTCCTTTTTTGATTGTTTCTTCTTAAAAAATAATAATAATCTTATGATTTTATAATTTCTTATTAGTTGGTTATAGAAGTTTGGTTATTACTTATTTTCTTAGTGATTGGTTTTTTTGGTTGGTGGGCTAACATCCTCCAGGGTTAATTTTATTGTATTTGAAAGACTCTTCAATAATTACTTTTGTAGAGTACTATTGGAGTTCAGTCTCTCTTACATTCTAGGTTGCATCAGAGAGTGTAGAATTAAATAGACAAAATAGAAGCGACCCAATTTCATGGTTCTAATAGTGGAGGATTATAAACCACTCTAAGTTGGTCTAGTACTATTATAACAAATGAAAAAAGTAAAAATAATTTTATAGGAATAAGTTCAAATTCCATAGTTGCCACCCACCTAGAAAATAAAATCCTTCGAATTTCTTGATAACCCCAAATGTTGCAAGGTCAAACGACTATCCTATTAGATCAATCAAGGTGCGTGTAAGTTGATCTAGATATTAAAAAATAACATAACAATAATGGTGATCAATTTGAAAGCAGATTATGAATGATCAATTTCAATGTTGCACCAAAAAGATCTGCATTTAGTTTTCATAGTCTTAAGGATCATTAGTACTCCCACCTCCGGGTAAGTTTGTAATTATAACTTCCTCTTAAGGTTCCCTTACAAACAAGAGAATAATTTGTCTGATGTTCCAATTATGTACCATTTTTATAACAATAGATGATTAATATGTTCAAAGAATTTACCTCGGATGGTGTTGGCCAAGTAAACTTTCCATTAACTTGTCAGATGAGCAACTTCCATGGGAAAGAGGCCCTTTCTGCTTGAGCACATTTCCATGATGCCCAGTTGTAGTCGGGTGAGGTGCATGGCCATTTCCTTGGTCCAACTCGGTGGAAGCCTCAGGGTTCTCATCATCACCAAATTCAAAAAGATGCAACATTTCCTCCCGAGAAATAGTCCGGTATACCTGTTGGCGATCGACAACTCTTGCCGCCAGTCCCTCCTTTGTTACCTATCAAACTTAATTTTCATCAAATTCAAGTCCGTAAAAGAATTTCATTGAAATGTAAGTAAATTCTTTACCATACCTGACGCTTGTAAATTTTTTCTTCCATTGTTCCATGTGCCAAAAATCTGTAAGCAAACACAGGTTTTGTTTGGCCATATCTGCAAGATTAAAAAAAAAGTTCATATAAGTCATGTATTATATTAAACAATAAAACTTTTTGGAGACCACCGTCAAATGCAGCTTCAAAGTAAAATTGGAAATATGAGAGTGAAATGTGAAAAGAAAGATAATTTCTTATTGATGATACAAAACTCACATAGAATGCTCATGCTTTTATAGAAACAATAATGAATTTTCTTTAAGATCTAGCTTAAATTGAAAAACTTCAAAGCACATTAATTGTAGATGTTTAATAATAAGGAATTTAAAAAGCAAAAACATAAATGAAAAATAACTTAAAATTAAATATTTAATTAAGGAAAACACTCAAATCTCACTCTTTGAGATTTGCTGTCATCCAACTTGAGGCATAAAGATGCAAATTGTTTATATGATAGACCTCGTGTGAGAATGTCAACAAGTTGTGCAGAGCTACAATAAATGAGCTTGGTCTGACCTTTCTATGCCTCACTCGATTTAAAGAAACTTGACTTTGATGTGTTTTCTTCTAGAGGAAATAGCATTTTAGACTCGTTAAAAAGAAAAATTTTATAGGTTTCTTCGGTTAAGTCCCAAATCACCTAGAATGCAAAGCTAGATCACTTGATTTGCAAGTTGCAACTAATGCAGCTGAAATACATCCAACTTCGATGATAGATTGAGCCACAACATCTTGTTTCGAGTTTCAAGGGAAAATTCAAGTGTCAAGAGAAAAGAAATATAGCTGACAAAACTGTTAGAATTATCGATATAACTAGCCCAACCACAATCAACATATCCAATCTAAGTCACAAATTCAAACTAGATTCCGTAATCAGAAGTACCCTTTTGAGTTTCAGGACTTCGCTAGGAAAATTCATATATCTTGAGAGCATACTTGCAGCAAATACAAAGCCTGACTTAGATGCAACCAATTTACCAAATAAAGGAGGCTCCCGACCAAACTTTGACAAATTGTGGAACTAGAGAGTTTCTCGCCATCATGCCTCAGAGACTTTTAAATTTGATCATTTGATGTTGAAGAAATGGAAACGACTTTATATGTATCCATCTTAAACTCCTTCCAAATTTCTTCGCATACTTTCTTTGAGTAGTGAAATACCATTTTTTCTTGATGAATCTCCATGCCAAGAAAATAATGCATGGAACCTAAATTTGATACCTCAAACATCTCCCTATACATGAATGAGTTTTTTCTGGTGTGAATGAAGGATTACAATTTTTAGAGGCTAATTTCATCTGGCTTTAGCAAAATTTTGCAATATGATAAAATTTTCATTTCGTGGCTCACTATTACTTTTTACAGCAAGGGGATTTGGTGTCGGAGTTGGCAAGTTGGGTTACAGAAGAATTAAGAGAAACATTGGATCACTTTTGCTGAAAATGTAAGTTCCGGAAGGGAAAAATTATCCGTGGAAGTATTGAACTTTTCAAACTTGGGTACTTTTTTCCTTCAATAACCCCCAGGCCACAAAAATGGTTTCATGAATCTACCTTCGTTTGTAAGAATTCTACAACAAATTAGTGTTTTGATGAGCTCGTGACATCTATTTTTAGGAGTATTTTTACATCCTAAGAAGTGACATTCTGCAGAAAATCACCAGAATAGTACCCGGCAAAAAATGCCCAAGTTCCTCATGGCATGCTCTCTTGCGTAATAAATAAAATTATATACCCAAGTCTGACATGGCCATTGAATTTCCAGAAATAATTGTATTATTGAGTAAGAGGTGGAACAAGAATAAGATAAATATACTACCTCCAAGCACGATAAATAGCCTGAAGATCATAAGTTGGATTCCAAGAACCATCCACTATGACGACGCGATTAGCAGAATGAAGATTGATGCCCAATGATCCAGCTCTAGTAGATATCAGGGTACATTTTACCCTCTTATTTAAAGGCTCATTAAACCTTTCAACAATCTTCTGTCTTTCGGAACCCTCAGTTCTTCCATCAAGCCTGACAATTAAGGTTTAACTTTTTTGGGTTGAGGGTATAATAAAATAAGAAATTCCCAAATTTTGAAATGAGAAGCAGAAAGTGAGCAAACATAATACTATTGCGTACCTATACCAATCTTTACCCTTCTTCCAAAATTTTCCTCCCTTTCCTCGTCTGGGCAATCTTGAAAGGTAGAATTCAATTAGGTCAAGCGTAGGAATGCTCTGGCTGAATACCAATGCCTTATCACCCAATTCAGAGCACATGGTTAAGATCTCCAGTAGCAAAACCATCTTGCCACTGTAATCGAGCTCCTTGTAACTATTTGCATGAAGCAGGCCATTCCACCAATCCTAAAATAAATAAAAGGGCATTGCGAAACCTTGTATGAGAGTTTTAATTTGACTAGTCTGCACATCATGACATAAATGTTGTATATCAAATTGATAAATTGCAAATAAGAATAAGGAGCAACAGAGCTGCGTTCATCTCCAGTGACCAAAAAACAATCTAACAGAACTCTTCGTGGGGAAATTTGAAACGTAAGATGAAAAATAGATAGCAAATTGTAACACATACCTTAATGAAGAAGCCACTAACAAACTTATCCTGATGATTTCCATTGGCATTCGCTGGCTTCTCTGTTAAGCAAAGAAATATCGAAACAATCATTACGTTATTACACATACAGAGACACTTAAAGCATGGCAACGATGAATAAAATAACTGTTAAAAAAAAAAAGGTTCAGCAAGAGGGAAATAAAAATATGAAAAATAAAAGAAAAATTCATATATTTTAAACAAGGCATTCATTTTTTTAAATAATTTATACCTGCTGCAATTATGGACTAATTCTACTCAAAATAACCAACAGAAACAGTGAATTTCTCCATTGTGTCATCTGCATCCTACTTGTTTCTTATGTTCTGTTGATTCTTGCTCTATGCTGGTGATATGAGGATAATATTTTCAGCCTTCATCTGGATCTGGATCTTGTGGATAGAGAGGAACTCCAGAATTTTCAAGGAAAAGGAGCATACCCACCAACTTTTGATCAACACTATATCTTTTTGGCTTCATCTTGGTGCAAGCTTGTAAATCCTTTCAATAGTTACAGTTTAAATTCTCTCATATCCAACTGGAGAAGTTTTTTGTAACTTCATTGGATAGGATTTGTTCTTTTAAAAATTTCATGAAATTTGTTTCCTATCCAAAAGAAAAGAAAAAGAAAAAGAAAAATCATGGTGTCATCTGCCTTCTAAAATTTAAAAATACAAGAATGCTGGGTTGTAAACTAAGTGCTTTGGCCGATTCATCACTACAGAGATATTTGTTTGGTTGAGCCTGCCTTCTACAAAAGGGAGATTGTTTAAAGTTGCTGGGCGAATACTTCAAGTTTTTTGGCCTCTTACAAGGCGTTCCAGGATGCAGTTTTTGTAGCTTGGTGGGAGAGGTTTCTTTATGTGCTAACTTTAAACTAGCTGTAGTTGGTACAAAATAGGGAGCTTAGTTGTACAAGTACTTCAAACTTGGACCATAAACATGAACAAATCAACTATAATTCTTTATCTTCTGAGTTTTAACTTTTAAACCAAACCAATCACTCAAGTTCTTTGGTCCCAATTAAAACTCTAAACATATGATCACTTCTTACCGATTTGTTGAGAATGATTTTGATCTACTACATTTTCAAGCTCTTTTCAATTTTTATATCTTCTGGGTCTGTTGCGTTGTTTTGCTTCTAGTTGTTTTGCTTTACTATTTTTCCTCACTCCCGTTTGGAGTTTGTTTCCTTGAACTCTTTGTTTATTTTCATTCATCAACGAAAATTTTCGTTTCTTGTTGAAAAAAAGAAAATGAAGGAAGGCAATTTGAAAATGATCGAGGAACATTGCCTCAATGGCCAAAACCCAAGAATCCCTTAAATACGATACAAAATAGATCTTATTCTATGGTTCATGATCAAAGGTTACTCAATGAACAATATGAACCAAATTCTGAAGGGGGGTGGATCCTTAGCTCACAATAAATAAAGGAGGATTTATCAATCACATAGTTTAAGCACCTAGAATATAACACACTTGGGGTTTTCTATATCGAAATGCTCAAAGATTTCCCAATCAGGCAAGGTCACTTTAGGGCAAGGAAATCATCTATGATGAACATGATGAGTATTGTTAAGATATCCAATAAGTGAATTAAATTCATCTTAAACATGAATAAACCACCAATGAACTTGGTGGTTTATTCATGTTTAATAAAATATTAGAGCAGGAGGGGACCTTTTCGATGAATTAGATTTAGAGTGTTGGTGATTGTATTCTCTCCTTGTTAAGGTTCTCTCAGTTACAGTATCAACTAAAAAGATTTTAGTCTAGTTGCCTTGGTGTCAATACATCAAGTTTATATTTTCCATAAATTTTTTTATTTGTAGAATAGCACATAAAGTCAACACTGATATCTTTATCCATAGTGGCCAATGCTTTCTTTTTGTCTCTAATAGTATACCCTTTTTTTACCATGCATAAAGAATAGAGTTTTTTAGACAAAAAGGATCCTTTGTTGTCGAATAGCACATAAAGTTAGCACTGTTATCTTGATCCATGGAATTTTAGACGTATGAAGGATCCTCGCTAGTGCATTCTGTCTCTAATAGCATACCCTTTTTTTACCATGAATATACAGCCCATTCAAACACTTACAAGACCATCACAGGAAGTCACCTCCATTAAGTCAAATAATGTAACTAGAGCACGTGTTGGGATGATAAGTTGGTTTTCCATGAATTTCATCAAGGTTTGGTTAAAATGATACCACAAACATGGTGACAAGAACGAACAAGAAATATAGCAGAAGAACAAACAAATGTATGGATTTCAAACTAAAGAATCAATAATGTACTTACCTCGAATAAATAGACCTGAATGAATTAAAAATGGAACCAAAAACCTACCTAATGGTCAAACAGCTGGACGAGACAAATGGTTGAAGGGATGAAAAGACCTCAAACAAACAGACAAGGAAATATCACTGAATAAAGGTGTGCCTTAAAAAAAGAAGGGGCTAGGAAGTTCCCCCTACAGGTCCTAATATTATACCAAGAAGGTTTTTGTTAAAATATAGTGATATTACTTTCTCTATTAGAGAATAATTCCATGGTCCCCTTAAAAGTAGAGAATAAACCTGACTCCAACTAAAAGAAATTAGATTTGACAGCTACTTCCCCCTAATATACAAGATTGACTACTATTATTTACAATCACCAGAAAATAAATAATACAGAAAGATCCAACATCTGACGAAATATACCTCCAATGCCAATATTAGAATCCATGTTTTCATCACTAGAGCTGTCATCTGCAAGAAAATTTTCAACAGCATCTTCACGCTTCACATAATATTTGTCTTCTTTTGACAATTGCAGGATTCCAGGATGGTTCCAAATCTATAATTGACAAGAAAAACATAATAACATAATTTGTGCAGTGACAAAGGGAAAGAATATGTTCTAATGAATTGGATATATTGAAATGAGAAATAGCTTGATTATTATGGCAAACGCAGTTAAAGCTATACTTTAAGAAATTTGGTTGGAAAGAAACCAAAGAATCTTCGAAGAGAAGAGAAGGGATTGACTTGACCGTTTTGAATTAACTAAGTTCAAAGCATCTCGATGGTGTTTGATTTCTCATCTTTTGAAGGACTACCCTGTTAGCACTATTTGTTCTTCATGGGAAGCTTTTGTTCTTAGATAGTTTTACTGTTTTTTTATTTTTCTCATTTCCATAGGAGTTTGTATCTTTTGAACACTTTTTTAATTTTTCATTAATCAATAAAAAGTTTGTTTCTTGTTGAAAAATATATATATATTAAAATGAGAAATAGCCAGTGACAAGTTTGTTAATAAATTAAGAAAATATATTTGTTTTAGGAACATGAGAAAAAAAAAAAACAATAGAATGTCTTTGGTAATTTTTTTTTCTTTTTTGGTGGATTGGAAACAATTTCATTGATGGTATATGAAATTATACAAAAGGATTAAAACCTACTTCTCTTGTAAGAGAATTCAAACTATAGTTTTTAAAAGGAGAGACATTTTTACACCAAGATAATGCCAAAAAAGAGAGATTCTACCACATGTTGAGAAGAGTTTTCTTTGTCATTGAAGAGTCCAGAGTTCCTAAATTGACCAAATAAAGGCTCTGTTGAGGTGTTGCCATAGGGTTGTGATGTAACTATCAGTAACTACTTTAGTTAGCTTTGAGTTAGTTAGTTAGTTACATAGTTAAGTTATTAGTTCTTCCCATATCCCTAGGATATTTCCTATAAATAGCTGATCATTTGTAACTTTTCCTACACTTGAATACAATCCTAGTTTTTTCTCTAAATTGCCTACACCAATTTGGTATCAGAGCAACCAACGTCCTTGGGTAATTGTCCATGGCGAGAAGAAAGAATGCTCCGGTAAGTGGAGACTCTTCACTCGGTGACAAAGAAGCGGAACCAACCACCGCTCTCTCTCCACGGTCATCAACCATTCGCTTGCTGATGGTTGAAGGAGCTGTTGAAAATTTACAGCACAATGTGGTTGAGATTAAACAAATCTTGAACGTTTTAGTAGACAAGATTGATGGCCTGCAGATACAACAAGAACAACCAAGAAAAAAGAATGGCAAGGAGGTTCAAGAACAGGGGATGGCTTTGGATTGCGATGCACAACACCAAGTGCCAAGAATGCCGAAAGATCCTGTTCCTTTTAAAGAACCTCATCCTGCTCTTCGTCAACATTCGGAATTAGCCCACAATCCGAACCAAGAACCTTATCCCAGAACCTTTTGTAACCATCAAGAATCATACTATGCCCTTCCACCATATCAAGAAAGACAGCAAGAAAAGTGTGTGCGTCGTCGGTTTGTTCAAGGCCCTCGCCGACAACAATTCCCTGTAGATTCATCGAGTGATGAGGAGGATATGCCGTTGTGGGATGACCGGAGACAGCAGCTGTACAACCCCTATCAACCCCGCGAAACCAGTGAATACAAGATGAAAGTTGATCTTCCTCCGTTTGATGGCAGGTTAGATATCGAAGGCTTTCTTGAATGGATCAAGAATGTAGAAAGCTTT
>NW_019104550.1:9336-33344 GCF_001995035.1 Momordica charantia
GKRTTGAATACGRGATTGAGTACGGGATTGAATCTRGGATTGAGTCYGGGATCGAATCTGGAAAACGATTATTCTATTTTCKATATYTGGAGYCCTACAATCTACTGTAAAACAAATTGGYTGCTTCARGAATACGGGATTGAGTACGGGATTGAATCTGGGATTGAGTCCGGGATCGAATCTGGAAAACGATTATTCTATTTTCGATATCTGGAGCCCTAAAACAAATTGGCTGCTTCAGATAGCGCCGAAAATGGAAACCTAACACTAAGTAACGAAAAATTTTGAAGATTCGAGCCAATAACCTCGCTTCCTCCGAAATCCAAGACAACGATGATGTTGGTTGGTGATGGTGGATGCAAAACGTTGGAACAGATGAAATAGAATGTTCACTGTGGATGGATGAGACAAAGAGTCCGAGAATAGGGAGGGAATGGAGGGAGACAAATGATTCGAGTATATAGGTTTAGGATTTTACTTTTGGGAATGTAGGGAGAGGAAAGGTCCGAGAATGAGAATGGAAAGATGTGGAATTTGAAACATGAGGGTAATAGAGTAATTTCACTTCTACAAATTTTGAAAGGGGTCATAAATAAGGATGGTTGGGTTCACAAATTAAGTTTTTTTAAAAGGGGTCATAGCTCCAATTTCAATTATGGGTGGGGTCATATATTCAAATTTCCCCCCAAAATAGTAGATTTATTTGGATATCCAAAGTAAGAATTCTTTTTTTTTTTTTCTTAAGATCAAAGTTATAATTCATCGAAGATTCAGATCAAATCAACCTATATATATATTTGTCTTTCTCTTCATAGATTTACCAATCTTATAAAATCTCATTGGATATGATTATTCGCATGTCCCCTTCCTTGAACATCTAAATGAACATTCAAATGCAATGAAATTTTATCCAAGCGAACATATGTCAACGGTAATTGGTATATATTTTCAACTCAGAGGTCGTAAGTTCGAACTCTAAAAAAAAAAATACAAATAAAATTTTTAACGATCAAAATAAATCCATAAATCTATAAAATCGAATTATTTCTTTGCCATTAACTAGGCAGTCTTGGCCAAATAATTTGGGGTGCTTTAGTTTTTAATTTCGCAAAAATGACAAAATTGGAAGGTCCAACTCACAGTATACCTTCATGGAACATAGAACCCAAACAATGATATACCCGATATATACCAATTTAATATACTATTGATATATACCTGATTATGAGTGTTGATATACTTTATACGAGTGTTGATATACCAATAATGTATTTGATATATCACTCTTTAATGTGTTCCATTTCTTTCTGATTGAACTGTATTGTATTATTTACATGTTTTTAGATGAAATGTCTATCTTTTATAACCTAAATGTTTGTCTTCTATATCTAACATGTATGTTGATATACCATTCATATACATGATTTTTTATATGAAGGAAGGAATCAATAACCCTAATATATTTGATGATCAGTGTTGATATACAACGATATACCTAGTATAAATGCTATCTAATTTGCTATTTCATTGATATATCTAAAAATCCAGCACCATAGAATCGGAAGAACTAAAAAACGTGTTATTAAACCATTTTTAGAGAGCCTATTTGAGAACTTTGTAGAGCTATTTTTAGTTGAGTAGCTCTAGACTCATTAAAACTGCAGAAATATTCTTCAATTACTTTCCAAATATCTCATGAATTAGTCAGTTCTAGAATCTAACCTGCTATGGAAGGTTGCTTGACCAAAATAGCCATCTGAAAAGTTAGTTACTTGATCTGCCATTATCCCATTCTTCATAACCTGAATGGCACCTATAATTGAAAAAATTCAGAAAGATATTACAAGTCAGTGACTGATAAGAGCAGAGAAAACAAGTTTGTTAACATAAGTAATAAGCAATCGAAACGACAATGAGCATGAGCTTTACCGAGGGAGCAACACATTGGTCGATTGTCTTATGCCTCTGAGAAACTTATTTTGCAGCTCACACAAGAGATGATCAAGCTTCAGCCTTGGCTACTACTGTTCTCAGTTATTTGAAAGTAAATACATGTGTTTAAATAGGCATTTTCTGCCACTTCGGAACTAGCTTGAAGAGGTCGCGAGGCAGAGTTACTATGGAAACTATATGGGATTTGTGGGCATTGAATTATGAATATAAGAGTAATTACATTGAATGCAATAAGAAAAAAGCTTTAATGTGCCCATACTACTACATTATCGTGTGAAGAAGAAAAAAGCCTATGGAAAATTTCCCATGATTTGTTGGTAAACTGATGAGACTGATGATGATGAAGATCCGTTCGTACTATCAACAATTGGCTGGAAAGGAACACAGATGTTATCATCGTCGTGCTCCTGTTTGGGTGTGAGGAACCTCTCAGTGTCTCTCAGCTGCTGACCAGCCAGGAAAACCTGAAATGGTGGTATTGGTCTTCCATTGGTAAAATCGAAACCAGCAGCCGAGAGGTTTTGATTCAATGGCAAGGAAATCGGGAAGTCCGGGACCACGGACGCCAATGAACCAGCAATACTCGTTGTGCAATGCTTTGAACTTAATCCAAAGGGGCTATAAGGCAAGGTGTTTTGTAATGGAGGGAACTTCATTTGACAGAGTGAAGGGGCTCCAAGTTTCATATCGCTGCTAAAAGTATCAAAACAGGCAGACCTCTGATAGTCATTGTTAAATTCAGGTTTCGGATAAAACCGGGCGGCGAGATCTTGAATTTGTGTTTCGGACTTCGGGATGTTCAAGTTTCTTGGTTGCACATGAGACGCAGAAGGCTGTGCATTGCCATTACTCGAGTTTACTTGATTGCTGTTTCTTGCTGCAGGCACTTCGTGATTGTGTCTTCCTTCGTATGTTGTAATTACACATTTAAGATTATCGGATGCTCTCTCAACATGTTTCCTTACTGAACAGCCAGCACTCGTGCATTTGTAGTAGCTCCTGTAGAAGAAACAGCAATATTATCAAATGATAGGAGACGAAATCAACATATTATGACCAGTAACAACACCATGTTGATACCTACCCATCACGAGGATCTTTGAATTCATAAATCATGTGCATATCAAAACTTTGGTACCAATGACTATTTTAATTCGAAAGAATTTCTTTTACTACGGGAGTACCTACCCCTTAGTTCATACCATAATTTTTCCTTTTAATGTTGCTTGACACCACAACCTTTTTATGGCTGACATTAAATGATAGTGGTACCCATACATGGAAAATTTCCCTTCTAACTCGAGAGGAAATTTTGAAGTACGCACTTATTTAGAATAAGAATAATTCATCCTCTTCCCTCCAATCCTCAGAAACATAACATAGAATGCAACAATAACGCATATTCACACAGGTAGCATAGACTGAAATGTTGGTACCTTGGATTTGGATTTCCTTTGACAACTTTTTGCCCGTACTTCCGCCATCGATATCCATCTTCAAGTATGTCAATTTCGCTTTCAATTTGGACAACTACTCTTGGCTCACGAGACCTTGAAGCCAAGTTTGTTTCAATTGAATTGCCCTCTTTTCGCCTGCCACAATATTCACACTGAAGATGAGCAATCTTTGCAGCTAATAATAAATTTGTCAGGATGTTTTAACAAAATCAAGCTACATGAGTTAAATGCAGTTGAGAAAGGATATCAACTGAAAATATGTAAATCATCAAATCAAGAAGGGTTAGATAGGTAACTTACCAATACGTTTCTTGAAATCTAAGCTCTGTAATTCATAATATGATAAATTTAAGTAGGTTCCACAAAAATGCGCTCTCTTAAGTGGTAGGATCCAGGGAGGTTATGAAAATCATCCACACTATAGCGTCAAAAACTGTAGATACTGACTTCATTAGTTCCATGCATTTATGGTCAATCTTTTATCATATCATCACCTCTTGCAGATTTATACATACCCAATCCACCAGGTTATTCTAGGCAATTTGTAGTCAGTCCATAATAAACAAATTAATGGTCTTCTATATAATAATATCCAGTTAAAAAAGCAGGATCATTACCTTCGTTTCAATTCAGGTTCGACATCATCAGCTTCAACGCAAACTGAAATACTACCCTGAGTTGTGTGATCATCATCGTCATCACCACCACCATCATCGTCGTCATGGCTAGCAACTGTAGATGAAAGCTCTGGAGTTCCGACAGATTCAAAAACCCCAACAGTTTTCCCTTGGGGATTTAACAATGGATCGGAAAGCTCAGTCAGAACCGATGCTGAGGATGTCCTTTCTAGACCATCAACACTCCACCCATATTGAGTGTTTCTCCATGTCAGCCCAGCTTCAGCTTTGGCACGGCTTCCACAACCTTCACCATTTTCTGAAGCATCATCCAATGCTAGCACTGATCCAAGCATTGCCCGACGATTGGGATCAGGTTTTGCATGATTATGATTACCCTTATAAATTATTTCTGTGATTTGACCATCAAGAGATCTTTCCACCTTTTTCTTTACTTGACAAGTAGGATGTGTACATTTATAATAGCTTCTTGGATATTCACTACCTTTGACCTGTTTCTGCCCATATTTTCTCCAGTTGTAACCATCTTCTGACGTCCTTAACATTCCCAAAGGAACGTAAGACCCTTTCTGTTCACCTTCTAAAGGATGCTGTGTCCCAATGTCTTCTCTTTTTGAAGATTCAGGTACAGATGATGGATTATCAGCTATATCAGGAACACAAATTTCCATATTGTCACAGTTACCATTAACAATCTTGCCATCGAAAAGGTCAATATCAGTGGATGAAGCGAGATCATATTTCAATACAGAAGCCTCTTTTGGAAAATCAGGTGGGAATTCAAAATCCATCAGCGTTTTCTCTGATTCAAAGGCTTGATGATCAATGTCAGCTTCCTGAGCAAAAATTGAAATATAACCAAACAAAATTAAGTCCAAGACAGTATTTTCTTAAGATGTTAAACAGACTAATAACTACAATGATCAGTTTATGTGAGAAATATGTGAGACAAATCTAGCCCATTCCGGAACACTCTAAATAAGACAACATCCAGATAAAACTCGGTCATGAAAATATATACTTTTCAAGATGTGGCCTACTTAAAACTCACCCGTCACCTCAAGTTAAGATTCCATATTTATTTTTCTGCATTCTGGAGCCACAAATCATTGTTCTTAACACCTTGCTACCCATTTGGCAGCAGAAAAATTGCCACGAGTAGAGAGTAACACTGTGTTCCAAATCAAATATGAAAGATGCTAAAGCTGATGCAACTTTCAGAGATTGCTTCAAATGCCAACACAGTCGGGGCTTTGTGGAGGGTGTGAGGGGACAGTTTGATTCTGCATATGTATTTTTCTAAGATAAGAAAACAAATTCATTGAAATAAATGAAATTACAAAAGGGATCCAAAAGAGTTACAAACAGGCTCTCCAATTGGCACGTATAGATTCTGCATATGTATTAAGTTGGACAGAAGAAAAAAACATTTCATAGTAGAAGCTGCCAAAGAAAATGTTTTTATATTTGTTCGATTTTGAAATTCTATATTAGGAATCATATAGAATTTGGAGTACGCTTCAGTATAACAGATATCTCGAGGTTTTGACAGCATTACTCTGAGTTTTGGGTTTCTTTTGGCAAATAGATCTCAACAACCATTACGAAGCCTAATAAATTCTGAAAGAAACAAGAATTTGAAATCAATTGAACTTGAGGACTTCTGGTATCAGTCCTTTTATATTTTCTTTCCTTCCCTTTTTCCTGCCCTCTCTCCAAATCATGCCTCAGCCCTGATGTTAGACCCTGGTTTAAGGTTAAGGGCAAAACTAAACGTTCATTAGGGAGAAATTGAGAACTTAATTTGACTGTCTTCCACTGTGAGATTACCATGGGTCCATAACCACCACAAACTGCATCTGATAAGGCCTCTTTCACTCCGGTCTTACCTAAGAAAGGAAACAACAAGTATGCCTTCTTTTTTTCCAACAAGATTGAATTTCACCATGCTGCCAAACCATATGTCGTTCTGGCTTTTTGCTAACCTAGGCGTGCTCTGGGAAATCAATAGTCAATTAGAATGGTCTTGACACGTGCAATAATGCTTGTATCTTGCCTTTCCTCTTTCACCAAATATTGTCGTCTTTCTTACTGTTCCATGCTCACCTTAGATTTGTAACTTTCTGATTTGTTGTTCTTAATCATCTCTACATTCAATGATTGCAGTTTGACTCATTAAGGGGGAATTTGGGACAAATAATTATTAACTCTAGAGTTCTTTTAACATGGAGTTGTTTAGGTTGTGTTTGTGGTGTAGACTGCAGAGTTGTTAAACCTAGAGTTTTGAAGTTTGCGTTTGGGGCAAGAAGTTTTTAAGTCGGAGTTATGTAAGCTGAGTTTCTGTTAACTAATTATTTTCGTTATAATTTTACTGTATTGTATTAGAGTTAGATTCCAATTATTTTTTTTTCAAAATTTAATTAATAAAGATTTGTTCCCGTTAATCATAAAATTGAGATTTTTCACCAAAATAATTTTTTTTAAAGATTTCAAAGGTATAATGCAACCCTTTTATTCGATATTTTGAAAGAAAAAAAACATCAAAAAATCAAATAAGTAACTGCTTTTGCTCAATTTGAAAAGTAAAAAGTAATAACATATTTGAGAATTCAAAGGTTATATAGAAGTAAAATTATATATATATATATATATATAGTTAAATTCAATTTTTTATTATTGTTACTATGACGGTGGCTAATTTAAAAATTAAATAAATAGTTCATTTAAATTAAATATTATTTATTTTACTAATTTTATTCCAAATAAATTTGAAAAAAATACTATTTATATTTTGTTCCTTTAAGTATGACTAATTTGAAAATTAGATATATTCTTTTATTTTAATATTTGTTAGCTTGAAATTATATATATATATATCCAAAATAAACTACTTTTCTTATTTTAAAACCACACATTAAAAGTTATTTATTTTTATAACTAGAAATATATGGATAAAATAGAACAATAATTAAAAAAAAAAAAAAAAGAGATAACTTTTGCACCCAAAAATTAAGATTAACTTTAGTATTTAATTAATTGAATGGAATCAAATGTCAAAATTTAATTAGTTAAGTTGAGCATTCTTAAATTTGTTTTATATCAAGTTATAACTATATATACACATAAAATTGAATTATAATTCATATAAATATATATTTTTCAGTAAAAGAAAATTATAAATATTCATAATAATTAAAAACAATTATCATATATATATAAAAATTAAAAAATATTCCTATTATAATTTAGAAAACTTCAATATCTATAATTGGGAGCATCGAGAGATGTGAAACCATTAATTTGTTAAAAAAAAAAAGAATCGATTAAACAAAAAAAAGTTAAATAACCAAAAATAAGAAGAGATAGGAGAGTAATGAATGGTCGTTAAAAATAGATGATTTAAGAGAGAAATGAGGGGACGAGAGAAGAGAAAAATATGTGAGAGAATGTGTGGCCCACCTGAAGAAAGAGAGGAGAGATAGATAGGAATAAAGTAGGGTATCGAATCGTGATTTGGGAAAGTTGAATAGTAAGTTTACTACTTGCTCCAAACACTCCCCTCCTAAGTGACAAACCTGCAAAGCAATCCACCCTATCTAAACCTGCTAAGTTCGAAATGACTACTAAATTGGCAATTCATATATTCTGCAAGATTTCCAAGAAGTTTTTACAAGTGCCTTCTCTAGTATTTCAATTAATAGAGTTTTTAAGACCAAGTTTTTACCTCTATTTAATAATATCATAAAGATTGTGATATGAAACTTGGTCTATTAATTGTATAGATGATATTTAAGACCATAATGGTCATATTTTTAAAGTATAGGGACCAAAATAGATATTTTGAGAGTGCATAAACTAAAATGATCAGAAGTTGAAACTATGGGGATCAAAATAATATTTAAAACCAAAAAATAACTATTATCATGAGACAATGCATGGTTTCATCCTACATCAGCAGTTGATTTGGATTTAGACATTTCCACACATGAAATTTATATGATAAGTTTGAATTTCAAGCAAAAGATGCATGAGCTAGGATGATCACCTTAGCGGACTAATAATGTTATTAAAGATTTAGAGTTAGAATATGATTCATCGATTCATCTCAATGGGTTTGTGATTCCTGACTATTACAATCATTGAAAAGGAGAAACCCAATCTCAGTACTGTTAAAGCTTGCTGTAATAAGGGGGAATGATGCATGGGTGAAATATTGTATCCTAGTTAAAATATGAGGTTCTCTAAGGAGCCAAAACTTCTTCGAGCTGCAAGAATATGATTTGCAACGCTTATACCATGTCATATTTCAACTTATATTAGACTTAGATTGTGGAAGTCGTCTTTGGCACTCTGCTTTTTTTGCCATTCAGCGGGAGATTTTGGTTGGAAAGAAATGGGAAAATTTTTAGAGATGTTAGGAGGCCTTTGGAACGGTTGGTAGAATATCCAAACAGCTGAAATCAATTGAAAGATCAAAAGATAGGACTACAATAATCTCTAGTAATTCGAGGTACTTGGACTCTCCCCTCTCTTGAGTGTACTTACTACTCAAGCCTAAACCACACTAAACAATTGCCCACTTCAATCATTTCTCACTCGTCCTATTTATAACAAATCTCCCTAACAATTTTCCTAACTAATTATTAATGTACCATTACTATGTTTCATGATGTTGTGCTCTATCAAGAGAGGTAGTGTGCTCCATAGGAGAGGAGTTGACTTAGATCGAGAGAAAATTCTCAACCAACTAAGAGCAGACACATGGATGATGGTTTGAGGGAGGCTATATGATACTTTGTTCGAGGGAAGGATTGGTGGGAGTACGACCAAATTCTCACATTAACTAGATAAAGGGGATTCATGACATATAAGTGGGAACAACCCAAGAAAAGGACGCCCATTAAATAGTAGGCCACTTTTTTATTCTTTCATGTTTTCAAATGAAAGCTAGTCATCCATGTGTAACGAAAAAACGAAGAGAATATAGAGTGCAAATAAGAGAGAAATTGGACAAAAAAAACTTCTATGTGCTGAAATGAGAACTATTTACAGGTTTTTGTAGGAAATAAATAACTGATCACTAACCCACTAATTAAACCACTACACTTCAAATTCTCTCTAAGCAACACCACTAATCCACTAAGCCACTAAGCTTACAATCTCTCCCCAACTTACCACCACTCTTCCACTACTTAATGAACTACCAACTATAAAATTAACCACCAAACATAACTCCCAAAGTGTGGAAACAATAACAATAAAACTAACACATGCACTAATTCTTAACACTCCACCTTAGTGCAATCATACGGTCAACAACACCAAACGCACTTCTAATTACTTCAAACTTGCTCGATAGTTATAGTCATTGCTTTTCTCCCTCAACAGAAACGATCCACAATAGCATTGAGTTGCTTCTCCCTTTTTAGTTTCTGGACATGGTCGAGGAGTAAAACATCATTTTCTTCTTCAAAGGACGAGAAGTCATTTGCATGTTGACATATAACATGGTCTAAACACATGATGTCCTAATCGGAAAAAAATTGAAAACATCGGGTCTTTTCAAATGATTTTCTAATGGGTTAGTATTCCAATGTATACGACCCATTATCTCCTAAAACTTGAGTGACATTTATCAATTAACACCAACCAACTTTGCTAGGTCAAAATCGCCAACTATGGCGTCAAAATCTTCATCAAGCAATGCATAGCAACCATAACATCTCGATGAGTAATCTTCGGATTGCAATGTTCACAAAATACTCTAAACTTTGAGTTGTGTGCAATGGCACACACCTTCGAGTAGGCCAATTCGATCCCTTGCTCTCACATTCGAGTGTTTGCTCGTCGTTTAGGCCGGAATTGTGTGGGACTCTATATCACGGAAATCTAGATTCCCTAACTTAAGTTCTTGAAGACCAGAGGCAGCACTTATTATACATAGAGGGAAATAGACATCCAGTCTAAGTTTCTAAGTTGTACGAAAACCAATCAGCTGTAACATACTCATATGAACAACTACATTAATTATCTCACCTCAGGTTGAAAAACACCTTCCCAAGACTTTCCCTCTATGCAAAAATCCTTTCAATTGACTGAATGAAACTCTTTGATCAACTTCACCAACAACATCTACAAATACTTCACACGTGTAGCTTTTCTAATTACCTAATTACCTAATTACCCAAGCAGAAAAAGTAATAATCTGACCAAAAGAACAAATGTTAACCCAACTTTAAGGCTAACCTCCAAATTATTTAAATGACTTAAGCTTGTACAATATGAAGCACAAGATTGAACAGAACGTTTGTTTTCAAGAAGAGGAAAATCAGAATGGAAGGGTAGATGATGTAGAAATGAACAGGACAACGGAAAAGGAAGGGGAGGGCAGCTCTCCGTTGGCACTTAAAATTATAGAACAGAATGGTTCGGGTCAGTCTATTCAGGCCTCGGAGGAGGAAGTTTATAAGGATGATGAGGAAGTTTCAGACAAGTTTCCTTTCTCTAGAAAGTTGGTTCGATCTCTTCGGGAGTGTAAGATGTGCATTAGACCGATTTCTGCCAAAGGTAGCGTTTCCACCAAGAAAAAATCCAGAGAGATCACGAACCTTCTTAGGGCCATGGAAAGAGAATTAGAGGCAAAGGAAGTAGATGAATCTAAGGGACGGATGGTTTCTGAATGAAAGTTATCTCCTGGAACGTTAGAGGCCTCGGCGCTCCCTCCAAAAGAGTTCTGGTGAAGTCCCTTTTAGTCAAAACTAGCCCCAACGTGGTGATTCTTCAAGAAACGAAGCTCAACACGATAGACAGAAGGTTAGTGAAATCCATCTGGAGCTCGAGACACATTGGCAGGTCCGAGCTGAATGCAGAAGGATCGGCGAGGGGCGTGATCATTATGTGGAACCAGATCAGTTAAGGTGGAAGAGACCGTTTTAGGTACGTTCTCTGTCTCTATTCGGGTTATTTTCAAAGATAGCTTTGTTGGTTGGATTACAGGTGTCTATGGGCCCTCAACTTACAAAGCCAGAGATGATTTTTGGCAAGAAGTCTTGGACCTAAATGGTCTTTGTGCGGACCACTGGTGTGTGGGGGGCGATTTTAACGTGGTTAGACGGCTAGAAGATAAATCTAGTGGAGGCAGAGTGACGAGGAGTATGCGGAATTTTAACTTGTTGATAGATAATTTGAATCTAGTTGACGTCCCCATGAAGAATGGCTTGTACACATGGTCTGATGGCAGAATTAACCCAGTGGCTACTCGTATTGACARATTCTTCCTTTCTAAGGGGTGGGTGGAAGATTTTAAGGAAGTCGAACTACTCAGACTCCCTCGTACAACCTCGGACCATTTCCCTCTCTTATTACGTTTAGGCAACCAGAAATGGGGTCCCTCCCCTTTCCGCTTTGAAAATATGTGGTTGGATCATCCTTCTTTCAAGGATAACATTGAGTCTTGGTGGAATTCTCTCCCCACTTTCAGATGGCCCGACTATGTTTTTATGAATAAGTTGAAAGAAATCAAGATTCGGCTAAGAAAGTGGAACAAAGAGACTTTTGGGGTTGTTGAAAACGACCTTAGAGACTGCGAACGAAGAATAGATGGGCTTGACAAAAAACTTGGAGAAGTTAGACTTCTCTCTGAGACAAGAGAAGGTTGAAAGAGAGGAGCACAGAAATAATTTCCTTATTTTGTCCATCAGAGCAGRGGAAATGGGCCCAAAAATGTAAGCTAAATTGGCTCAAGGAGGGGGACGAAAATTCTAACTTTTTTCATGGATGGTCTTCAGTTAGAAAATCTAAAACCATCATTTCCATGTTAGAAAAAGACAATGGAGAGGTACTTTCCTCTGAAAACGAGATTGTTCAGGAAATTGTTGGGTTCTACGAGCGATTATATGGGGATTCCTCGAGACCTCGTTTTCTGATTGAAGACGTTCAATGGGAAGGCCTTGAGGATCGTTGGACAACTTGGCTGGAGAGACCCTTCGATATAGAGGAAATTCAGCAAGCTGTTTTTAGCCTCGGAAATTTGAAGTCCCCGGGGCCGGATGGTTTCTCAAATGAATTCTTCAAAAAGTCCTGGAACATTATCAAGCAAGATTTATTGGGGGTGTTCCAGGATTTTTTCAGAAATGGGGTTATCAACAGGTACACAAATGAGACTTATATTTGTTTAATCCCTAAGAAGAAGAAGGCTATGAAGGTTGGCGAGTACAGATCGATTAGTTTGGTAACATCTTTGTATAAGATCATCTCAAAAGTGCTCGCGGAAAGACTTAAGAAAGTTTTACCAATGATCATTCACGATGCACAGTCTGCTTTCATCGAAGGTCATCAAATAATTGATGCTATCCTTATTGCTTCAGAGGCAGTTAGAGATTGGGAGGTGAGAAACAGGTCAAGCTTCGTTCTTAAGTTAGATTATGAGAAGGCTTACGACAAGGTAGATTGGCTTTATTTGGAAGCAATCATGGAACAGAAGGGCTTTTGGTCCAGATGGAGAAATTGGATTATGGGTTGTTTAACTTCCACTAATTTTTCTATTCTTATTAATGGTTGGCCCCGAGGTAAAATTCTTGCCAAAAGAGGGTTGAGGCAAGRGGACCCTCTCTCCCCCTTCCTTTTCACCTTAGTTGGTGATTCTTTCAGTAGAATGGTCCATTTTTGTAGTCAAAGAAGGCTGATCAAAGGCTTTGGCATTGGTARGGAGGAGGTGGAAGTCTCTCACTTGCAATAYGCCGATGATACGATGATTTTCTGTCCAAATGAGATAGGCATGTTGGAAAAATGGTGGATGATCTTAGACATTTTCCTACAGGCTTCGGGGCTGTCGTTGAATCTTTCGAAAACAACTATTATAGGAATTCATGTAGAAGAAAATGTTCTTCAAGACAAAGCTAGAATGTTAGGCTGTAAAGTGGAAAGGCTTCCCTTTTCATATCTGGGAATTCCTTTGGGTGGCAATTATAAGAAAAAAACTTTTTGGGATCCTCTGATTGAAAAAATAAKGCAARAGATAGACAAATGGAAGAACCTCTTCATTTCAAAAGGMGGTAGACTCACTCTTGCGCAATCGGTGATCACAAGTCTTCCCCTATACTACTTCTCGGTTTTAAAGGCTCCTACGAAGGTTATAAAGGAAATTGAGATGTGTCTCGGGATTTCTTCTGGAAAGGAAATAGCAATAATGGCTCTATTACTCACCTGGTGAATTGGGGAAAGACCGCTCTTCCGTTGCATTATGGAGGTCTTGGTATAGGGGCTTTACAGAACAACATTTTACTACTTAAATGGCTTTGGAGATTCACCCAAGAAGACAATGTGATTTGGAGGAAGGTGATAGCTAGCATGTACGGTAAAGAACCTCACGGGTGGAATACCCTTCCTACTAAAGGTTGTGCCAAAGGAAGACCGTGGTTCGATATTTTCAAGAACAGCTCGTTTTTTTCCAAATTCCTTAAGTTCAAGACGAGGAAATGGAATCGTATTAAATTCTGGTCGGACAGTTGGATTGGGAATGACTCTCTCCAGAAGAGGTTCCCTGACATGTTCAATCTCTCTACAAAAAAGGAAGCCACAGTCATGGAGTGTTGGAATGCTAATGAGAACGATTGGGATCTAGGCCTGCGTAGAGGTCTTTTTGATTGGGAGCTTGAAAACTGGATAAATCTTATCCAAGTTATCGATGTGGTGCGATTGGGTGAGGGGGAGGATCGGGTTTTATGGCCTCCTGGAAAAAATGGTCAGTTCTCTACTCGCTCGGCCCGTTTGAAGCTGGTGGATTGTAGCCCTTCTTTGAGATCACCCCTCATCTCGGCAATATGGAACTTCAAGGTTCCAAAAAAGATCAAAGTCTTCCTTTGGTCTCTTGCTCGTAGAAGCCTTAATACTCATGAGAATCTACAGAAAAAGTGCAAGAATTGGGTGTTATCCCCTTCGGTCTGCTCCTTTTGTTTGACTCACAGTGAGAACATAGATCACATTTTTCTGCATTGTTCTTTTGCATAAAAGAACCGGTGTCTCCTCTTAAACACCTTTGAAATTTCTATTTGCTTCCCAAAATTGATAGATGATTGGATGGTTGAAGTGCTTCGTGGGTGGACTCTTCCTAAAAAGGCTAAGTTTATTTGGGAGTGTGCTTCAAGGGCTCTCCTATGGAGTCTATGGCTGGAAAGGAATTCTCGCAGGTTTGAAGATAAGTCAACTGCTTTTGGTTTTTTTTGTAGGAATGTACAGCACACGACTTATCGGTGGTGCATCACTTATAGTAAATTCTTTTGTAACTACAACCAGTGTTTTCGAGGCGCAAGGCGCACCGCAAGGCGACAAACCCTTTAATCACCTTGAGGCGAGAGGCGATACAAAGGCGACGCCCGATTGAAGCGAGGTGCACCTTAATAAATAAGTAAAAATTATATATATAGTGCTTAAATTACCTTAAAAAATCAATACCAAAATAGTAAATGTCAACAATACAAAAAATCAATACCAAAAATACTTTAGGTGAAAATATTTGGTGCAAATAAATTTTAACTTAAATAATTAAGAAAAATTAAAAATATAAATTTAAAAAKAAATTAATAAAATTAGTGGTTAAGTGGAATACTAAAATTAAATCATAAATTAWCTTAAATAAAAAAAAATTATTGYCATCTTTCCCTTTTGCTTCCAGATGGCAAGRTAAAATTGCATGCAATTAATGTGCATGCCTTGAAAACGTAAATGGAATAGGAAAAGTYTCAACCAAGCATCAAATCCCCATATCTTTTATTATATTTTTCAATTCTTCTTCT
Organism: Momordica charantia; assembly: GCF_001995035.1. Next base: position 24,178 of record NW_019104550.1, read on the forward strand.
ACTTCTACTTTTCCAATTCCTCTTCTTCTTCATCTCTAATTCTTTTTTCCTGATTCTTCTTCTTCATCTCTAATTCTTCCTTTCCGAGCACCTACGTCGCCCTAAATACATCTTCATAGGTGAAACTAAATATTTTGATTGTCTACGAAGAAGGAGAAGGAAGGCATGATGGCTTCATATCGTGCAATGAGTGGGGGCAAAGGCGGTAGCAATGGCAGCAGCAAAGGATGAAGCGGCGGTGAAAGAAGAAGACTTTCGTGTGGGTAGTTCGATTTTTTTGGGTGTGGGTTTGCATCTTTTTAGGTCTTCGTTTGTGGGTTTTTTAAAATTATAACAAAAAAAAAGAATCGCCTTGCTTCAAAGAGGCGCTCGCCTCACCTTATGGCGATGGCGCCAAGGCGCACAAAGGCGAGCRCCCGATTGAAGGCGCTCGCCTCGACGCCGTTCAAGGCGCGTCCAGGCCAAAACGCCTTGCCCCTCGCCTTAGGCGAGCGCCTGGGCGCACCTCGAAAACACTGACTACAACCTTTCCATGTTTTTGAACAATTGGGAAGCGGTTGTTTAGTTTGTTTGGTGGGGTTCCCTCTACCCCAGCTGCTAGTTTGTTTCTCTCTTTTTTGATCAATACAGAGATGTTTCTTATCTAAAAAAAAAAATTCAATTTATTTCTAAAAAAATTCCTAGCATCAACAACGTGAGAGACATAAACAAAATTCCTCTTCAAACTTGGAACATCACAGACATCTTTACAAGAAACATCACCAATATTTGATACATCATTCTCAACATTAACATGTCCTTCTTCTGGAATTATCGACTATTACAATAACTCGAAGAATTATCGACTATTACAATAACTCTTCAGGAACAAAATTCTTTCTTCTGGAATTATCGACTATCACAATAACTCTTCAGGAACAAAATTCTTCTTCAAACTTTGAACATCGAAAACTTCTTTACAAGGAACATCACCAATATTTGATGCATCATCCCCAACATTAACATGTCCTTTTGGAATTATCAACTATCGCAATGACTTTTCTTCCATGATGCGTACAAACATTAAAGAAAAGAGAACATCTCCAATAATATGACGAGAACAACTAGAACAAATAGTCCAATCCTCACTATAATCAATAAAATCATAAGCACACCAACTAATGGGTTGACGTTGATCAATAGCTTCAATTGATAAGCATTGTTCCCAATTGAGTTTTTCAGGCTTGTTAATTTCGTATACAACACTTGCTTCTGCTTCTTTAAGATTCCTTCGACAATTTTGTTTAATATGACCTAATTTCCCACATCGACTACACACTAGCTTCACCCGACAATCACTTTTGATACGTCCCAGCTTTTCACACTTAAAACATCCTTTCGACCTTTGGACTACCTTTCGTTTTCAGAATGCTTGTTGTTATCTAATGAACATTTGGAAACATAACTTCTTTCTACTTTGTCTTCTGTATAAAAAATACCTTCTACCTCGAGGGAAAACTGCTTGTTGTCACCAAGGTTTCTTGATAGAATGTTGATTTACTCAACCTTGTATTGAAGAAATAAATGACATAAACTCTTTTTGCAATCCACAAATAAGATATTGACGTAAATGAGCATCACTTCACTAATGGGTTCTTCCTTGTCCACTTCTGAAATTTCATAACACAAAGTTTTAATTTTCAGAAAATATTATGAAACCAACAAATTACCCAGAGTTGTCCTAGCAAGTTCGTTCTCCAAATACTACAACATTGTCATGTTCTTTTTAGTGAACAACATTTAAAGTGTATCCCACACTTGCTTTGGAGAATATACATCATGAACATGCTCAATAAACTCCTTACCAATCGAAGTTCGCAAAGCAAATAATGCTGTCATATTTGTCCAAATGAGCCAAGGTAAAATTCTAAAGAATTTAGAGGGATGGGTTCAAACCATGGTGGTCACCTACCTAGGATTAATATCCTATGAGTTTCCTAAGCAACCAAATGTAGTAAGATCAGACAGTTGTTCGGTAAAATTAGTCGAGATGCACATAAGCTGGCCCAGACATTCACGAATATAAAATAATAATAATAATAAAGCTGTCACATTTGATCTTCCACTTCCTTCGCATCTCAGCATTTTGTAGAGTAACATCTAGAATTACACTATCATAACTAGTGATAAAGAACTCACAGATCTTGTCCTTATAGAAAAACTTTCATATATAGCCACCAATAGTTATAATTATCACTAGTAAGCTAGTATACATAAACATTGCTCATTCTTACTGAGCACTAAACTCAAACATAGGATGAAGAACTTGGACACTCTGGTACGTTGTAGCAAAAAAAAGAAGAGAACAACAAAATGGGAGCAAGAGAGAAATGTATAGAAGAAGAACTTCTATTCACTGAAATGAGAACTGTTTACACATATTTATAGAAAAATAAATAACCACCACTAACCCACCAATTAAACCACAATCCTTCAAAGTCTATCTTACCAACACCACTCAGCCACTAAACTATGAGCTTACAAGCTCTCCCCAACTTACATTCACTCTTCCACTACTTAATTAACTACCAACTATAAAATTAACCACCCATCACAACTCCTAAAATTTGTAAACAATAACAATAAAACTAACACATGTTTGTACTAATTCTTAACACCATCAGAAAAGAATTGTGGAAGTTGTCTTGTTCTTTGTATTACCATGAGAGCAAGCATGCCTTATCCCTCGCACATTCACAGAAATTGTGGGCAGAGTTACTACTTACTACACAAACATAAAAGAAATATTAGCATCCCATTACCTGATTTTCAAGTCTCAAAAGACCTTGAAGAGAATCATGGTCCGCCTGAGGGGTGAACCTGAAGTAGGAATCCTCACTGCCGTGGATACTTCCATCTTCAGGCATTACAGCATTCAACAATGAATACTCATCTTTTACTGGAACTATGGGAAAAGAGCCAGTGGTTGGAGATGGCACATCCTGAGATAACATACCAAGTAGGGGAAAAAATTATTGAAGGAATTTAAAAGTAAAAAAAAAACTAAAACTAATAAAATTCACAGCAATGTATATGTTCCTTGTGGTAATGTCACACGTGACAAACAGTGTCCCTTTGCATTGTTACATGCAGTTTGATAAACTCCACCGTAAGTTTCTAAGATATGGATGTTGGTAAATAAACAATAGGCAGTAGTTTATCTGGCAATAAAAGGAGTTTTCAACTACGTCTGTTTCTATTTGTTCCACCTGGTATTCTCTGATCTGAAGATGGAGAGAATCAATATTAAACTACAACTCTATTTTAATCTTAGGGAAAAACCATGCCAGACTGATCAACAAGAAACCAAAACTCATACATGTTACAAACATCAACAATTGACTTCTCAGTTTCCAGTAAGAGCCCATTGGTCCAGAAAGACATGGGATTTATTCAGAAATCTAATGCTTCCGATTGTATGACTATTTGGATTTCAATACAAATGTTCGTTGAATTATTATTTAAATTTGAAGAATCAATACTGTAAACATCCATCTCCGACAATGAAGCAACACTCTAGGAGGAAAATAAAGAAAGTAGAAACCTCCATGGCTTCTCTATGGTTACGATTTACTCCTAGAATCAAAATCAGCGCAAGAGATCGGTGCAAGACAGAACAGAAGAAAACCAAGTGGAAGAAGAAAAAGAATTGAACTCTTCATTATGATTCGAGAGAAAACTAAAAACATAACCCGGATTGGATAATGGATATACACAAAACAAAAACAGAGAACAGAGATGCATGAAAATCGAAACTAATCCCCCAGTTAAACCATGAATCACTGCAAAAAAAATTCTGAGCAACAAGCAAAATCGGAAATGGTACCTGTGTATTGAACAGCATAATGGGGGAGTCGAAGAGCAGATTAGGGCTGATTCCGGGCGGAATGGTGAGGCATGGAGATCCAACAATCGGCGAAGCCAAAGGAGGAGTGGTAGTACGAAACCTAGCGGCGTTAATCTTGGGCCTCCCTCGCTTGGAAGCTCGTTTATCATCTGAATCCGGTACAGCCTCATTCCCGGCAAAATCAGGGGTTGAAGTTGGAGTTCTCTGCTCGCCGTACTCCTCCATGAACTGCAATCCACACAGTGTTCGATACTTACAACATTATCTATCTCAAAATTCCTTCAAATTAAGAGTTGATAAACACAAGAAAAATCAATGAATCAAAGGAATTGAGCTTCAGTTGCAGTGAAAAAAATGGAGCTCTCTCTCTCTCTCTAACTTCAACTGGAAAATGGAGGAATTTGAATGACATTGAAGAGAAGAAAACAAAGAATACTACAAAATCGAAACAGAAACAAATTTTTGGAAGGAAGATAGAAATTAGCGTAAATTCTGTTAGGTGTAATATTTCTTAAAATAGCTTCCTAAAATCTTCTTCTTCTTCTTCTTCCTCATCTTCTCCTCCTTCTTCTTCCTCTTTTTTCCTTTTTTTCCTCTTTTTTTCTTTACGTAAATAAAGATTCACAGAGAGATCAGAAACCAAACAACCAACTGTGCACCACGTGTAACACAAATTTCACTTTTTATAAATTAAAAGACCCAAAAAAAAGTTCTAAGTTTTTTCACCACCCTCACCCGTGTAATTTTAACTTTTAAAATATCTATTTTACTGTCAAAAGAATTTTTAAAAATTTTACTTTTGTTCATTTTGAAAATTTAAATCCTCCAACTTTTAAGTGAAAAAGCAGATACTTTATCGAGTTATGATTATATTGACAAAAACTATTTTGGTGTTCTTATCCTTCTCCTGTCTTTACGTATTTTTTTTACTTAATATTTTTTTACTTAATATTCGTTTTGAAATCTAGTTTACTTATATAATTTCAATATATTTTCAGGTTAGCATGTCAATAAATATATTTATAAGTCAGTTTTTGGTTATCCGATTATGTTCATATCGAGGTATTTTACATGTTCATCTACTCTTTTCATGTTATCTATTGAATTATGTTCATGTTGGTAAAAACTATTTCAATTTTTATCCTTATTATGTTCCTATTTAATGTTCATTCGAGAATCTACTTAACTTATATTACCTCAATCTTTGTTAATATTAACACGTTAATAGGGATGTTCATAAGTTTAGGTTGTTAAACAATTAATGAAAAAACATGTCTGAGTATAACTCAACTGATTTAAGAATCTATATTCGACCAAAAAAAATCGAATAGTGAGACTCAAATTAGTTAATTTTTAAAAAGTTTAGGATTCAAAAGGAAAATTATAAATATATTTGAAAATTATTGAGATTTAGAAGATATTTTAAGATTTTATAAACTAGAATAGGAAAATTTACGAAGGATTTGAACTAAAGAAGATTTATAAAAAAATCAGTTAAGTAATTAGAGCCGAGAAACCTTGAGGAGGGAGAGTTTTTTTTTAGAAAAGAGAAAAAAAAAAAGTGGAAATACAAATAAAATCAGACCAACAAATAGAGCACGTGCGGGTTTGGAAACTCCACATGTCAATTTGACATGTGACACAATATTTGGCACACGTGCTAATTTTAGTTCCACAAGCTTTCTTTCTTTCTTTTTTTTAATTATATTTTTATTTTTTAAAAATAAAGTCCACAAACTTTACATCACACTCCTTAAAATAAACAATATCTAAAATCACAAAAACTAATTTCCTCCGAATCTCTTGTGAGAGAGTAACAAACTCTCTCTCTCTCTTTTAAGTTTTTTATCTTAATTTTCTTTTCTTAAAATATATTTATTGGTAACTTCAAATTTTAAATTGTATCATATTTTTATCCATTTATGTTGAATCTAACCTTATTTTTTATAAAAGCAAAATTTTGAATACTATTTTTGTCTCTGTATTCTCGGATTTGATTCATTTTGGTTCATGATGGTCTATTTTAATTACTGTACTTTCAAGGTTTGTTTATTTTAGTACATAATCTTTATAAAGTCATGATTGGAAGAAATGAGATAAAAATAAAAGTGAAAAGTCAAAATGATCCTTCTTTAAAAACTACAGGGACCAAAAAGGATGTTTTAAGAGTACAAAAATTAAAATAAACAAAAATTTAAAATACAATAACCAAAATGGACGTTTTCAAGGTACACAACTAAACCAAGTCAAAAGTACTAATAACCAACTAAAATAGTATTTAAACTTAAAAAGTAATTATTTCTAACAATAATTTGACTGTTAGTCTTTCAAATAAATAAAAAAACAAAATTTTATTGCTATAGTTAAAATTAGGTTTATATCATGCTTTAGTAAGCTACACTTTTAGCTTTATTCTTCTTTGATCTTTCTAATTTCTAATTTCAATTTTATATTTGTAGATTTTATGTATTTTGATTATTGTATTTTTAGGATGTCCATTTTTATTTGTATTTATAAAATTATAGCATATAATTTGTACCCAACAAAAATTCTATGGTACAATATGAGAATAGTTCAAGATATCATATCTTATTTGAGTGTAATGTGTTGAAATTGTGATTAGAAAATGTAAATTTTCATCATGTGAAATCAACTCGTCTTCTGAGATCCTTTTTAGTAGTTAACAAAGGCCAATGTAAATATCAAACGATTTAGAGAGAATGAGTTCAAACTATGGTGACCACCTACTTAGGATTTAATATCCTACGAGTTATCTTGGCAACCAAATGTAGTAGGGTCAGGCGGTTGTCCCGTGAGATTAATAGAGGTGCACACAAGCTAGCTCAGACACTCACGGATATCAAAAAAATGGCACATACCAGATTTTGTAATTACACACCCCTTGCTTGAAAGGCAAGAGACTGGTGAGGCTCAATTTGTTGGACTTTCAAATCGTCTATTTTGGTTACTATACTTTTAACTTTTCTTCATTTTGTCCGTGTATCTTCGTTTTGGTCTTTGTGCTTTAAAAAGTGTTTAGTTTGGTCTCATTTACCAAATATTAACATAAATTTTATACACACTAGGAGCCTTTGATACAATTTTCTGACTACATTTCAAAAAAAAAATTATAAATTATGAGCGAAGTGTCATGCTAAACTTGTGATTGAAAGAAATGAGATAAAAATGAATGGTTCTGTTTGATCGTAAAGTTGATCAATGTCGAATCTGCAAAGTTCTTACTACGTGCACCGAAGTATGAAGGATCTACAAAACAGAGTTAGCACGCCAACACTCCAGTCAGTACACAATCCGATCTATATTTGATAGGAAATATATTCCGCATACCTTATATGAGAAATAAGGCTCTCTATTTATACAGGCGAGCTCCCGACAGAACTTTCAATAACCTAGGACCGAACTGTCATGTCGATGGACATGTCTGTCGTCTGTGTGCCCGTGTTACTCGTTAACTTTAGCTCGTACTTGACATAGGTCAGCCAATATGTAGAATTTAGCTCGGCTTGGCTTCCAGATGTTGAGCTAAAAGAACTTGCTTTGTAGAATCTTCTTCTTTGATTCTCTTGATCATTCTAGCAATTGATGATCTTTGATGTTGACACGTGGCAATCGATAAATCCCCTCCAACATTGGCACTCACTTTGGTGATCTGCGGCTTGACAAAGTAGCTCTAAGCATCCCGTACGTGTCAAGGGTCTGGTGGATTACAGTTGGTTGAGACGTTACGAGAATCGAATCATCGAGCTGATGTACAGTGACGTCATCTATCCAAAGGTTTCTTAACGTAGAGTGACGTCATGCTCGTCTCTTCTAGGTATTTTCGTTTCCGAGGTATAGCTTATACTTTTCTTCATCATTGTACAAGTATGGGTAGCTCGTCGTCTAGGGTACAAATTCCTTCTGATGTCGAAGTTTGTTCTCAGATTGATGAGGTTCAACCTGATGGACCTGTTGATGGTCACTCATAGATCAGTCTTCCATGTCAGGTCCGCAAATAATAGAGCTTCCCCCTTCAACTTTTACCATGATGAAACTTGTCGAGCTTTGACATAAATACCTTATCCTAGATTCCGTAGACCTTAGGCTGTCGAATGTCAACGAATTGTTCGATCATCCACCTCCTGGATTTGTCGGCTTCTACTCTCAAATGTTTAGTCGAGAGGTGAAAACTCTCAAAAAGAGAGTGTTTGTGGTGTAATTTGGACAATTTTCACTACAATAATTTAAGGATTTGGCGACGACGAACATCGTCGCCAAGTTCGTCGTCGTTTCCCCACGAGAGCGTTTCGACGATGAAATATGAATTTTGTAGCAGAAGGTAGGCTTCGGCGACGAAATCCCTATCGTCACCAAAGCCAAGTTTCAGCGACAAAACTTGATTTCATCGCCGAAGATTGCTTCGGTGACGAATGAAAATCTCGTCGTTGAAGCTTGGCTTTGGCAACGACATCTACATTCGTTACCAAAGTTAGACTTCAGCGACGAAAGCCATATTTCTTCGCCAAAGCTCTTTTTTTTTCAATATATTATTATTTTCAATGATTTAACAACCTAAATGACATGAATTTAAAATTTATAATATTAAACAAACATTGGTTTTACAAGAGTACAAAAAGTCAATACAAAGTAAAATTTAACAACCTATTCTAAGAAGTCTCATATCATCGAGTTCTTCATGAAATTTTATCAAAATAAGTCCCATAACAACCTATTTTAAGAACCCCAAAGCTTTTGATAGAGAAATCGAACGAACCTGAAAAAACAAATAACAAATAAACTTATGTTAACAAAATAAGTAGTCTTTCCTCAAAACTAATTTAGAAGTCGTCAAAATTTCTAACTCACTCAACATACCTTGAACTCAAAATTAAGCATTAAAAGTTAACTCACCACGTTTACATTCATACAAACTTACATTCTAACTCACTCCACATGTGAGAAATCAAACAACAAAAACTCATTAAAACGAACTTCAAATTCACAAAACTTACTTAAAAACATGCACACAAACTCTATCATCAATTCACTTCAAATTCAACAAAGTTATCCAAAAACCCTTCAAATATAAAAAAAAAAATTGGATTTCGTAACTAAAAACAAATATGCCTATATAACTCATACAAATTCAATTCAATTTGCACAAACTAAAAGAAAAGCACTCCCCTTCCCCCAAACAATTTCATTCAAAGTTAATAAAAACTCATTAAAACAAACTTCAAATTCACAAAACTTACTCTCACTAAGTCTTAACATGCACACA
>NW_019104550.1:33511-49997 GCF_001995035.1 Momordica charantia
ATCATTCAAATTTCAAATTCTCAAAACTTGCTCTTATTATGTAAAACATCCACGCTCACCAATTCACTTCACAGATTCACCAAAATCATCCAAAAATACTTTAAACGTAAACATAGTTAAACCATTCATGACATACATACTAAATGACTACCATAACTGCAGGATAGCCACGTTTATCATTATTTAATTCTAGTAACACTCTATTTAGACGTACCTATTTTAACGAGGTGGCTCCACTTGAAAGACTCATAAGTTGTAGCACCATTGATCTCAAATCTGACATTTCACCATGTAAACTCATAATATCAGAATCTTTGTGTGCGAGGCGCTCCTCTAAGTCCTTGTCTTTCTAGGAGGGACGCTCTTCAAACTCTTTGTCTTTCTGTGAGAGGCGCTTCTCAAACTCTGTCTTTCTATGTGAGGCGATCCTCAAAGTCTTCTCTTAGAGTATATATTTCTTGAGACGACTTTTGTTCCCTCTGTGAAGATGCTACACTTGAAGTTGAACCTCTACGAGACTTAGGTTTTGGGCCCCAACCAACACTTTTAACGTAGTCTGATCGATAAATAAGAACTGTTTCCAATACTTCTGGGTCTGGCATCGGTTCACCTCCGTCTTGCATAGATTCTTCTTTAACACGCATCATGTCTAACTGCATACATATTTAAAAAAAAACAACAAAATGTTTACACGTACAATTCGAAACGTAATTTGAAGTTAATTGTTATAAGAGTAATGAACTTATGTAAGCTGTCTCCGTGCCTTCGACCCAACCTTTAGTATCGGAGTATCTCATCTCTCTGAACGGATCGATTTCACTACAATTGTCACCTCCCTCTTCCTCTTTCTGCACTTGATAACACATAATTGTTGATAATCAATCCTAAGTAATATAAGTATATGACTAAAAAAATATTATTGCATTGTACCTTCTCCTTCGCAATAGTAGGAAACGCCTTCGGCCCCGCACGATGGTTGAATGACATCTTCACCCTGTTGCATTTGTTGGTCTCAGATTTTTGCTAACAAAAGAAAACTTACATGAGAATATTGAATATAAATTATAGAAAATAAGTATAAGTTATATTTGTATATTACCTTCCACTCATTTGTCTTTCATCTATCGCATAACATGTTTCCAATCGTCTGGTCTTGCCAACAACCGCTCCGGCTGAGTGTTGCAAGCAATCTCAGGTGTGGGATGACCTAGGTAGTATTGGTGCAATTTTTTCCTATACGCCTTATGTGTCGATTTCATCTCACGCTCGATGAATTTCATAATAATTAGGTCTGATTCGTTGAAATCGAAATGACCTTACAACAAAGAACACCGAACAAAGTGAAGTGTTATTACTGTTGTATCATACAAAATAATAAAATATAATAAATAATTAATCTCAAACTGTGAGCTGAGTTATAATTGTCATCTTCTAACTTTTTTCGACCTTACTCCACGTGCTAAACTTTTTGTCAACTTGTTCATGTTTATGTACCTTGATCGCGATAGAGAATGTAGTGGCCATAGGACAAGTTGGTTTATTCACTATGCAGTCACATTCGATATGTACCTTTGTGTTCGTTGAATGAACTTGATTTTCTAGTTCTATCAATCGGGTATATCCTCGCACGCCTGTTATATCTGTATCTTGCCAAACAGTAAACCAATTAGTTAAATATAACTTATTTATTTTACAAATATTTAAATTGACGTACCTAGAGAAAAAAAACTAGAAAAGGTGGGTCTGCAGGTGGATGATCACGACCCTGTATGTGTGCCTGTAACTGACATGCTTGGTCTAGTCTCATTTTTCTACGAACTTAGGCAAATAACCAAAAGTATTATATATTGACAAAACAAATACTCAACATAAATCAATGTGATGCGTAATTTATCAAACATATATTTAAATCAACATACTTGGTGTAATACTTATTCGCTATTGTACTCATCATCAACATCATCTATACTATTATCAATTGATGCGTCCCCATCGTCTGATTCGTCATTTATAAAATAATCCACATTGCTCGCATCTATGTTTCTATTGGATTGTTCTCGACCCTCAATGATAATATGATCAACATCATCTCAACGCAATGAACTATCTTGAGTGGATTCATCTACTCTGATCCTAGGTCCTACTTTTAACAATGAAAGTTGATCGTTTTCAATGTCTTCTTGTCTGGAATATCCCATACACGTTTATTTAGAATATTTTGCACAACTTTCAAATTATTACCAAGTTTGGGGTCATCCAAATAAAAAACTTGTAGAGCTTGACTAGCGAGAATTAACGAGTCAGTTTGCATACCAATATTTAGACGTACTAATCGACTTAAAACCTAAGTCAACTCGAATTCTATTCTTCTTATAGTCTGTGTCAAACCATTTGCACTTAAAAAGTATGACACGTCTCCCCTTAGCATAATCTAACTCCCAAATATCACTTAAGACACCATAAAAATTTATGTCATCCCTTTCTCCTCCACACACCATGATCCCACTATTTTGTGTCGTTGACGACTATCTCATTCTATATTATGAAAGCATAATCCATTTTCAATACAACCACTATATGAACGTGCAGTTAATGATGATCCTAACACAAGTGAATAAAGATCATTATTTAATTCACCTTGTTCCTGTAATGTCAAATGTAATAGATCATTACATAATACTTAACGATTTTGTTTTATGTTCATCTACATTCAAACCTTAAAAATCAATATTACCTTTTTGTTTACAAATCAGGAAATTTTGTACTGTGTCGTTCATATATAGAGCAAAAACACTGTCTCCAAGAATTTGAATTTAGCTCAAATGTTGACTGTCATTCCTCCAAAAAGGGAGAAAAACTACATTAGTGTGATATACTACATTGACTGTCGTTTCAATTCGGCTATCGAACCCTCAGGACAACCTTTGTTCTTCTTTTGTGCATCTTGTTTTAAGGTTCGGAGACTTTGCTCAATAGGGTACATCCAATTGTAACTAACTGGCCCCACAATTTTTGCTTCACATGGTAAGTGAACTGCAAGATGTACCATTACATCAAAAAATGTTGTGGGAATATTCTTTCCAATTTACAGAGTATGACTATAATGATCGATTGCAATCGATCCAAATAACTGATGCATACTGTCTTTGTACATATATCACGAAAAAAGTTACATAGCTCAATGATAGTCATATCCACAAACTTTGGTACGTTTCCTCGAATGGCAATAGGTAAGAGTCGTTGTAGCAAAATATGACAGTAGTAAGTTTTCAACCCCCATAGTCTCTCATCTTCTGTGTTCACACATCTCGATATGTTTGACACAAATCCATCTCGAAACTTAGTTAATTTCAAAAATTTGCATAACGTCACCCTTTCAGGACCAGTCAATGTATACGTAGTATGTAGTTTTTCAACTTTATTCCCCTCTTTTTTTAAGTGTAAATCTTTTCGAATTTTTAAATCTTCCAAATCCAAACACACATTGATCGTGTCTTTTGTTTTCTCATCAATATTTAACAAAGTTCCTACTAGATTGTTACATATGTTCTTGTCGAGGTGCATCACATCCAACTTATGTTTAATATAAGTTTCAACCAATAGGGAAGTTCGAAGAATATACCTTTTTTTGTCCAATTTAAATCTCACTTTCTTTTATTCTTTTATTTCGTTGGATTCTTACCAAAATTTGGAAAATTAAATGTATTTACTTGTTGAAGAATCGCATCTCCATCCATTAACACTGGTGGGGGGTGTCGTTTTAACTTTCCATCATGTAGTCTATTCACATGCCAACTTTGATTTTGAGGAAATAATGTCGATGTCCCATGAAACAAATTTTGTTTCCTATTCGAAACGATGAATTATCCTCTTTACAAATGAGACATGCTTGGTATCTCTTCGTACTCCATCCAGACAAGTCGTCAAATGTTGGAAAATAATTAATAATCCATAAAAGAGCTACGTGTAGTTGAAAGTACTCACCACTTGCACAATCGTAAGTATGAATCCCAGTATCTTAGTATCCCATCTAAAGCTAGTCCCAAACGAACATTTCGTGAGTCTGAAGCAAGTCGAGGAAATGTGCTATCTAGATGCTTCCACCCCAAAGCGTCAGCTAGATGTCGTAAGACACCCTCTGTCTCAACTCGTTTTTCTTTATGCCACCTCATTTCAAAAGCAAAATGTTTTGAAGAAAAGAACCATTTCAATCTTGGTATCAACGGAAAATATCGTAACACTTTTTGGGAGACTTGTGAAGCTTTCCCATTAATGTTTTTATAACGAGGCTCACCACATACTAGACAACTCTGACATTTAGAATATTCTTTCTTGAATAATATGCAGTCATACTTGCAAGCATGTATGTACTCATATGAAAGTCCTAAATCACGCAGTCTCCTTTTAGCCTCGTATGATGTACTAGGTATAGATGTAGCTATCAGAAATGCTTCCTTTAACAACTCGAGTAACATATTAAACAATTTATTACTCCAATTGTTAATGATCTTGATATGCATCAGTTTTACTAAAAAAATCAATGATGAAAATTTTATACAACCTGGGTTCAATTGGCTCGTGCTTCATTGAATAACTGCTCGAAATTGTTAGACGTGTCTCTTTCATGTTCGTTTGGGGGCGTCTCAAATCAAAATTGTTCACCTTCTACATTTTCTTCTACAATGGGGCACTGTAAATCATTGAGAAGTCCAGACATCTCACCATCTTCATTATTCATCATATTGGGTTCTTTACTTAATTCATTGTGCGAAGGAGTTTCACGTCTTGTATAACTACTTGAAGGGGTTGGTTCTTCTTCACAGTATATCCATTGAGTATATGAATGTGATATTCTATTTATAAACAAGTGTCTTTCTATTCCATTGATTGAATGGCACTTTACATTCATACAATATCAACATGGACATCTTGTTTTTCCCGTATTGTTGACGTGAAGTTTTGCCAATTCTATGAAATGTTTCACTCCTTCTACATACTCGGGCGAGAATCTATGACTAACCTTAATCCAATCCTTATTCATTCTCAATGATAATACTGTTTAAAGAACCTCCAATTTAATATAAATGGTCAATATTGAATACTAAAAGAACCAGACAAAAGAGTAGGTTCATTTTTGTTATCAACCTAAGCATATTTTGAAAATAGAAATATCTAAAATTTGTTTTCAAAATGAGACGAGGATGATAGGGGTGTGATCATTATTGTTGAGGATGAATGTTGTAGTCAAAAGTGGGAGAGTTTGAAAATATTATTGAAAGCTTAGATATATCTCTAAGATATAGCCACTCAGAAAAGAACTAAGATATACTCAAAGAGCTCACCTAAATATTTCTATGTTTTGCACATCTTTTTTAAAATATTTTTAAAAGCTAAACTCTAAGCTTCCAAACTAAAATCTAAAATCTAAAATCTAAGCTTCTTAAAAGCATTTTAGAATCTAAACTAACATCGCTCACAACCAAAATAACCAAAATAACGAATTCATAATTCACTATAAATTCAAAACTAACAACAATAAAATCACAAAGAACACATATAAATAAAACAATAATGTGCACAACCATCCACCTAATTTAAGTACTTAGCTTAATCAATCCATATTCATTTGGTAGCCATTAAAGTAAATAAATAACCAAAATAACGAATTCACAATAAAATTAGCACATTGTCAAACAAAATATTTCATATTTACAATGCCAATAAATTTAATCAAACAAACAACATTTTAACATCTCACAACTTAATTAACAAGTTCACAATCAAACCAATAGGCTCCAAACTAAAATAGTTCGTACTTTCCAAACTAATAAATTAAATTAAATTAATACTCACAACATTAGCACGTTCACAACAAAAAAAAAACTAAGTCAAAATCAAACAATTTACAAATTAACTCACAACATACCTTTAGCACAAGTTACAACGAATGCCAGGAACCAATACAGACTACAATAAGCTCAAAGTGAAGCTTATAAATTCCAACCTAACAACAACAACTCATGGAATAAAAATCACACATAACACACATCACTAGGATTATATGTATATTTAAGTCACAATCAAACTACCCATTAAAGTCCATCCACTAATAATTTGGACACGTAAATAGAAATCAACACAAATCAATTAAAAAAATCATTAAAATTAAAATCCCTAAAATTTATAAACACAGAGGCACACAGAAAAAACTAACACAACCTACAAACTCTAAGTCCCCCACACGTCCACTTTCAAGATTTCTCAGCTTCATCTCTCTATATTAGCAACATAAAGTTTCAAAACACAAGCTTAAATAACAATCTCTCAATTAATTTCTCAACTCACTCTATTAACATTAGCTGAAACATTAATAACCTTCACAATTTCTCAAATAAATTCCTTCACAAGTTCTTAAATAACTCATATAAAACATAAACTATTATACAAAACATAAGTTAAGCAATTTCACAGTTTCTTGAATAACATTCACAATTTCTCAAATCACTCAAGCATGTGTTCAAGATTACAAAAACAAAATAACATATATAAATCTAATATTATACCAAAAAAAAAAAACAATATTATAAAAAAACAAAATAACATATATAAATCTAATATTATACCAAAAAAAACATAGATAAAGCTAATATTATAAAAAAAAAAAGACCTCAAAGGCTTGGCGACGGCTATTGGGGCGGTGGGGGTATAAGCCGCGGGTGAAGAGGGAGGGGACGAGGGAGAAGGAGAGGGAGAGGGCGGTAGCCAGCAGAACGAAAAAGAGAGAGGGAGAGGGCGGCAGTCGGAAGAAATGAAGAAATGAACAGGGGTAGTGGGGCGGTGAAATCGCGAATGAGAGGGAGGGTTTCAGAAAACAAAATGAAATCAGGTGGGTGAGAGGGTTTGATTTTCGGGGACTTTTGACAACAAAATATATATTTCATTGCAAAGAGTCCCCCAAAATCATCGCTACTTACATTGCCAAAACTTTAAACATAGGCGATAGAATCTCAATTTCGTCGCCTTATGTTTCAGGCTTTTGGCGACAAAAGGCTATTTCGTCGCCAAAAAACGCAACCAGAATAACAATGAAGGTTCTGGATTGGACTTTTGGCGACAAATTGAAGTAGTCGTCGCCGAAAGTACCATTTGGGTGACGAAACTTCATGTCGTTGCTAAAAGTGAAGACTTTCGGTGAYGAACACGTTAATTCATCGCCAAAAGTCTCCAATTTTTGCGATGAAACTACATGTTGTCACCAAAAGTGAAGACTTTCAATGACAAACACGTAAAATCATCGACAAAAGGACCACTTTTGGCGACGAGTCAGAACTTCGTCGCCGAAAGTGCCCTTTGGCTACAAATTTTGATTGCATCACCAAAAGTTCCGTTGTTTGGTGTGTAAACATGATGGTCCTTGGTTAATTAACAAGAAAAGAAAGGGATTAAGTGAAGAAATCACATAAGTTGTTTAGAATTCTCATTATCTTTTATCTGAGTGAGTTTAAGTTGATTTTATGTTATTTTGCTGTGTTTTGCAGAATTTAGGATGATTAAACTGAGTGCTACAAAGTCTACTATTGATTATGCTGGAGCCTGGTGTCTATCAGATGCTCTAGCATAAATGATTGTGCAGTAACTAATTTCCACCAGTTTTTATCGCATCCGTATAGCTTCCAGGTGCTGCCCTAATTTTAAAGACCCGATATAAATAGCAAATAGTGCATAGCCGCCACAGAGAGCCTTAGAACAGAAAATCATATTGCGCATCAATTTTAGAGAACATTCCCTACCTTTTCCCATTGAAGAAGGATCTGAAGGATGTGGGTTGATTCTCCTTGGCGTCACTATTTTGCTACTGAGGAAGCTTCCATTTCTCTATTGTCTTCTTCACCGATGAAGCCCATTTCTCTTCTACTCACTATTCTCTTTTCTTTTGTTATGAACTAAACCCCACCTTCGGAGGGATGAGCTTGCTGTAACCTTGTTTACTGTGCTTTAGTGACCTTAAATATTGTTTTAATAGAAGTGTTTTTATTCTTCTATCTCACTGATTTTGTTTGGTCAAGTATATTGGTGTGTTTGCTTGCTTGAGGCTAGAGAGAGTCCTTGTTGAGTGTGATTGCTTTTATTAGCTTTATATTCCTCTCTTTGAAGTAGGATGGTGAGTACTCAGAGATGAGACTCACCTTACCCTATTGTGCCTATAAACTGCTTTTATTACAACGAGAGTTATTACAACGGGAGTTGAGTTTAAGCATGTTTGGGTATCTTGAGAGAGACACACAACAGTTTAGGCATTAAGTGTTTTTGGTTTGCTAGAGCATAGTTAGCAAAAGGTGAAAGCATATGAGCGAATCCCCCTTGATTTACATTTATGTCGTTTCTTCATCGTAACTGGTTTGTTCTTTGTTTCAGATGCTCTAGCACGAAATCGTAGAAAATTTCTGTTCTTGCTCATATACTGTTTTATAAATTTATTTTCATTCTTCCTACAATATTCCAACCAAACTATTTTTATTTTTGCTTTTTGGTATTCTGATTTGTTAGTTCAAAATATAGCTGCAATCCCTGTGGAAACGACCTTGTTTATATACTATAATTGATTATTTAGTGTATACATGCACTAATTTTCTCTTAGTTGTGAGGAAGCGAACAAGGGGTCAGGCTTTCTCTCCATCATTTAATCCAAAGGTTTCTTAGTGCAATCAACCTTGCACTAGCACAGCTCTCGCCCAACAGATGGACAACATTGTGTAGTTTATACTATATCTGGTGGTTATATAGGGATGAGGAAGAGGATATACTCATTGTAGATCAAGTCTTAGCCATCCGCATAGTAAAACCTTATTCTGATAGTAAGGGTCGGTATAATCTATTGGCTCGTAGAAAGGTTGGCCAATTGATGAACAACCTCACCTCAAATAAAAATTGGAAGGAGAGTTGGTTCCTCATCTCAGAAGATTGGCACGTCAGAATGTAGAGGGGGAGCCGATCTGTCGAGTCCTCATAGAGTTTGGGGATGCAGGTGATGTTGGGTTTTATGTCCTAAACTCGTGGTTTGTAAACATAAATCAAATATTTATTCAATAAAGTTGTTATTGATGTTTCTCTTAGAATTGCATTAATCCAAATACAATAAACTAACATATGAATTTATGTCATGTAATTGGAACAGTATATAACAGATATAGAGTATATATTTAATATATAATGTATATATATGATATACAGTATATATTCGATATACGGGTGGATAATGTTCCAGTAGTAACCTTAAGGGTCTATAGTATATGGATAAGGTTGGGTATCTTATCCTGGTAACACTATGGATATGATCCACTTTGTAATAGTTACAAATGACTTGATCCAAGTCGTTAGTGTGGAGACATGTGAGTGGGGTTATCCTATACTATGAGTTTGTATAAGACCCGATCGTGAAATAATTAATCTTTAGCTATATAACACCATTAATTAATAGATTAATATTTCAATACAATGACGAGGTAACTCGATCTCAATCCTAAGTGAGTTATGGACTCCTGCCTGTTAGGACTCGTCCTTTGATTTGTATAGGTGAGAGTGACACAAGTCGTCGACTTAATATTCCTACAATTTTAGGGACGAGACCAAGTGGGGAGCTGGGAACATACCTACACAAGATGGACGTCACTCCTTCCCAACTTTAGGGTAAGTAGATGAGTGTTCTCTTAAATGCTGACTTCGGGACTCGAACAAGAGAGCCCACCCTCTCACTGGCCCGAGAGGGACTTCCGGTTATTGGTTGGACCATAACCGGGTTGTTTATTAGAGGATCAACGGTACTTAAGTTCCAAGATGTAACACATGGGTAAAACGATAATTTGATCCAACTGTGGTTACGAACACTCATGAATGATTGACTTTACCGTTAATGGTCAAAATCCATGAACGCAAAATATTCTATAATGAGAAGAGTGCAGATGTCGGTCTTTAGTGGAGTCACCAACAATTAACGAATGTTGATTAATATGGTTAATGAGTTTAATCAATTAATCTCGTATCATTGGAGCTTCTGATAAGTAGGTCGTCCATTAAGTCCCCTTCCTAGCTCGTAAAGGGTGGTTAAGAACATTTAGTCTTGAAAAGAATTTTAATTGTTTCAATTTGTTAACGAGAATCAAAGTTAGTTGTATGAGATGCAATTAATATAATGTATGTTGATACATTATAATATAAAGTAATTAATTTTGAATTGGATTCAAAATTATGAGAGAGATGGATATTAGAATTTGATTTTAATATGGTTGATTAATTTAAGTTTATTTAATTAAATATGATTTAGTTAAATTAACTAAATTAATGAGATATGTTAATTTGGTTAAATTAAATTAGATTTAATTTAATTAAATCAATAAATCTTTTTGTAATTATTAAATTAAATTAAATTGTTTTAATTAAAAAAAGGAAAGTGGGACATAAACCTCCCACTTCTTTTTGTAATTATTAAATCAAATTAAATTAATTAAAATTGTTTTAATTTAAAAAAAGGAAAGTAGGACATAAACCTCTCACTCCCCACCATTAATGGTGGGAAGTGGGGTAATGGTGAGTGAGGGAGTGGTGACTTCCCCCTAACTCTTCCTCCCTTATAAAAGGGAGGTTCTCCCGTTCCCTTTTCCCTCGTTGTTCAGTTGATCGAGTTTCCAAAATTCTAACGAGAAATCGCTCTCTCAATCTCTTGATTTCCCTGTCAATTTTAAGACGGTTCCCACAAACAGAATTCTTAACATCTAGAGGATAGTGAAGAAGACTTTTTTATGGTATTGGTGTCTACATTGAAGAGGTGTCTTCAAATGTATGTTTCACTAACTTTCTTTTAATCATTCTTATGTCTTTTCTCTGTTGTAATTCCAAAACAAGATCGAAGCACACGCATTCACACGCTTCCGCTGCAGGATTCGATCCCTTCAGGTGAGTGATCTTCGATTAGCTCAGATGTAGAGAGACGAGGCATGATATTTTTATCTCATTTGGGCTAACTCTCCCATTTTCATGACAGCTCTACTTGCTCCAGCTCCAAGGATTAATAAGCAATTTGAGGACATAATCACCAAAGCTCGAATAGTCTCTGAAGCTTTGTGATGTGAATTTTTCATCTACAACAGCCACTTATTCACGTGCAGTCTGATTCCTTACGATCAACTAGACGAGGTTGTTCGTTTTTAGAAGAAGAAGAATAACAACAATACTATGAGAGGTTAACATTAGCTCATTTGATTCTTTTCCTTTTCTCAACGGTTTTCTCACTCAATTCATTATTTGTAGGAATGGCTTCAGAATTATTGAACGCAACGAAGAAGATATTAAAGTATCCCAAGGAAGAAGGGTCAGTAGCCAAGCCAATGCCCCCGAGACAACACACCAGCAGCTCTAAGATCCTGGCTTTTGGAAACGCCAACCTTAATGTTATTCAAGCTCTAGTGAGTCAGCCTCTACAGATTGTAGCTGGGAAGAAACGTCCTAATATGTCCCGCTCGGACGTGGCTTCCTCAATTTCATCTCCAGCCCCAATTGAGCTGAACTCCGAGGATGATGAGTTGGCTCAACAATATTGCAACAACGTCACCTACTCATTTCTGTTGAGGTTCGACGCACCGACCATTAGGGATGCAGTTATGAAGAACCAGACATTCAACATAAGAAGGATACGCAAGCAGACTGAAGGTCAACAGTTCGCCCACCTACGAGAGGCAATTTGTCGGATGATGGACCTGACAATTCGTCCTTTCTGATACTATTTTTTTACGCGGTGCTTCTGTTCTTACAACACTGGAACTTCTGTCTTAGCTTCACTACAACAGTGGCAGTTCGCCCACCTGCAACAATGTTCAGTTTATAATTGGAAAGGTGCAAGGTGAAGTCTTCTAGAGATAAAGAGCACTTTGAAGAGCAGCTTGAAGGGGTTCGAGTAGATGTGACTCGAACCCATACTTCTACCAAGCTCCATAAAGAAGCAATTAAGACAGTGAAGTCGTATTTCGTTCAAGTTCGCGAGACATTAGGGTTACCAGGGTGAGGATTGAGAAGGTCGAAGCCGAGCTAACCGAAATAAAGGTCAAGTACATTGGGTTGGAGATTGAGTATGTTGAGGAACAGGCTAAGCTCAGGAACGGGGTGTTCCTAATCGAGGCGATAAAAAAGGTGCCTGAGTTTGACGTGCTCGATAAGGAGATGGCTAATTGGGGCTTCGGTTTCACCATGAGGAAGTTTAAAGAGTACTTCCCTCAGATTGTTGTGGTCTTGATTTAGAAGGAGTACGACGAGCTTTGAGATCCCAAGCCAACCAACACTATCCCAACCTTGACTTGTTTTAACCCAGAAACCTAATGAACTTTCGTGGTGGGCTTTAACGATTGGCTCCTCGGACGTGATGAGCGACTGTTTTGTATGAGCTGACCTATGCTTATTTTCCAATTTTTGAAAATTTTCATTTTCTCCTTATAGATTTGCGTTGGTTATACTTCATATCTGTCCTCGACCCCCATTTAATGTTACGCAGTAGTATGAAAAGTTAGAGAGTAAAAATCAAATAAAGTATAGCTAGCTCTTACTTTTATTAATAAGAGTTTGTACAAGGCAATGTTACATTTATTGGTAGTAGATCTTCAAGTAATCGTATTCCACCTACGAGGAAGTCTCTTGCCATTTAGATTAGCTAACATGTAGGTGCCGAGCTGAACTACCTCCATAACTTTGTAGGGTCCCTCCCAATTGGGCTCGAGTGTGACAACATGTTGGAGTACTTTCTCCAGAACCAAATCTTTTCGCTTAAAGGCGTAAGGCTTCACTCTAGAGTTGTAATACCGAGCCATTCAATTTTGTTATTCGGCTAGTTGAGAATTGTTCTTTTTTTCTTCAAGAAGGTCGAGATTGCTCAGATGTCAAGGTCTTCCACTCATAGGGTTGACATCCCTATTTCCATTGGAATAAAAACTTTTGAGCCAAATATGAGGCTGAATGGACTTTTACCTGTAGTTCGACGTAGTGTCATTCTGTAGAACTAGAGAATTTCAGGTAAATACTAATGACCATCTAGTGATTTCAATTACAATTGAAGAACGCGCTTAATGATTTTGTTTATCGCTTTAACTTGTCCATTGGCCTGAGGATGCACCGGTGATGAGCTTAAGTGCTTGATGTGGAGTTGAGCACATAATTTATTGAAGTGAGCATTGTTAAATTGCTTACCTTTAAGGGCATATGATATGCCATAAAGATATTTTTCCTTTACCATGCATAGATCAACTAGTCGACGCTACTGTCGGGCATGAGCTACTAACTTTCATGGAATCCTACTCAAGCTACAACCAAATCAAAATGCATGAACCCGACCAACGACATACTTCCTTCATCACTGACCAAGGGCTTTATTGTTACAGAGTAATTCCCTTATGTTTGAAGAAAGCCAGAGTAACCTACCAATGCATGGTCAACAAGATGTTTGCTAAGTAGCTAGGTCACAACATAGAAGTCTACATTGACGATATGCTCGTCAAAAGCAAGAAGAATTGCTCGCATATCACTGACCTAACAGAAGGTTTCAGTGTCCTTCAATAGTATCTGATGAAGCTCAATTCGACAAAGTGTGCCTTTGGGGTATCATTTGGAAAATTTATCGATTTCATGGTCAATAAGTGGATTAAAAGCCAACCTAGAAAAGATCCAAGATGTGCTCGACATGGAACCTCCAAAGAACCTTAAACAATTGCAATGCTTGAATGGTCGGATCCCCACCTTCAATAGATTTATTTCTCGCTCAACGAATAAGTGCCTTCCTTTTTTTAAGGTGCTGAAAGACCAAGGGGCAGTTCAAATGGACACCAGAGTGCCAGCTCACTTTCGACCAGCTCAAGACCTATTTGAGCTCAGCACCCTTTTTGTCCAAACAAATTCAAGGTGACAAGCTCTTGGTCGTATCAGAGAGAGTATCTAGCTCAACTTTAGTGAAGTAAGAGAAGAAGAGATGCTAGAGTCCAATTTATTATACGAGCAAAGTAATGGCAGATACTGAAACTCGGTACCCATGCATTGAGAAGCTCGTCCTAGCTCTCATCACTTCAGCTCGACGAATTCGTCCATACTTCCAAGCTTACTCAGTCACGAAGCTGGCAAAATTTCATCTCCACCAAGTCTTCCACAAGCTAGAGACCTCTTGCAAGTTAATGAAGTGGGTAGTTGAGCTCAGTGAGTACGACATTACCTTCGAACCCAAACAGCAATTAAAGGCCAAGTTGTAGCAGACTTCATTGCCGAGCTAACCCATCCGACCAGAGCTATTTCATAAACCCCTGAGCTATGGATCATGTACAAGATGATTCTTCTAATGAAAAAGGATGTGGTGCATCGATGTTGTTCACTGCACATGGCAGTTTAAGGTTTGAGTACGCGATACACTTCAATTTTTGAGCTTCAAACAACGAAGYAGAGTATGAAGCATTCCTTGCTGTCCTACGAATGGCAAGGTTCCTTGGAGTTCAAAACCTTCTCATCTATTGTGATTCACAGCTCATGGTGAATAAAATTACTAAGGAATACCAGGCCAAGGACTCCAAGATGGAGAAGTAGCTATGTAATGTCAAAGGATTACTTGCCGAGTTAGGCAAGTACAAAATCCACCAAGTCCTGAGGTCCGAGAACACGAATGTTAACGCCTTTGCAAAGTTAGCATATACCTATGAGACCAACTTGGTGAGGTCGGTATCAGTAGAGATCCTCAATACACCATTGTTGGGATATTATCTACCTCAAAAGATAAGAGACACTTGCAAGCGTACATGGTCACAAGTAATAATACAAGGAAGTAATTAAAAGGTCGAATCTTTAGGGACTTTCGTTCTCAAAACGAATTGAAATGAAATGAAACGTTTTAAACTACAATCAAGTTTTATGAGTAAAAATGAGTGATAAAGCTGTAATTTTGGGTTGCAAATATCAAGCTTCTTTATAAAGTACAACCCTTCTGCTTCCTGCCTTAGTTTTGAGAGAAAACACACCAGAGGAAAAAGCGTCAGACGCTACTTGACATTTTCTGGAAATCTGAGTTCTACTCTTTCACGAATCGTTTTTGGTTGTTTCAGAGCCTAGGGTAACCTACAATCATATGTCTATGTCAGTGTACAATCCTAGAATGTAATTATCAACTCATTTGCTTTTATGGGTTAGAGGGTTTGTGTCTAGGAGATTTATGCACTTATATACAAGTCACATCCAATATTAGTTTCCTAATATTTTACCTAACATAACCTTCTCTGTATTAGACGTCAGTGTATAGATCAATTTCCCAATGGCCAACCTAAGAAATGACTTAAGGAAAAGTTTTTAGAAACCAACTTAGAAATATGCCAAGCGCATACTAGGCTTTTTTTTTTTTCCAATTGTGTTAAAACTAAATAGTTTTGGCTAAGACATTCTATAGAGAGGTTGAAAAATAAATTAGTTCATAATTAAAGGAAAAAAAAGGTCGAAAAGATGAAAGAAATAACTTCCATTGCTTGAATTTAAGGAATAACAAAGTACACAAGTTCCTTAACCTCCCTCTCTTTCGAGCTTGAAGAAAGTTTAAAACTCGCTAAAGAATGCTAAAAAATGAAAATAGATGAAGAACAAATGAAATGAACTTGAATTAAAGCAAGAACAAAATGTAACAACAGTTTACCAAGGCTAGGGATTTGAAAACAATAAAACAATAAAGAGAGAAAAGTATAACGAAATTAATATGATACGCGACAACCCAATCGTATTGGACTACTTGAGCCACAAACCACTTGAATCCAATCGTATAGTTAGTTTCAACCCGAAAGGCTAAGAGTTAAAGGGATTACCTTTGCAGTCATTCCCTTGAGCAGACAAAATACTCACTATGCTCAAAGCTATAAACACTTCATGAGTTTGGTGACCAAACAACCAAGCATGCTCCGAAGGTAAAAATATGGATTCTTAAGTTCAACCACACAAAGGAAAAAGATATTTTTTGGGGGCAAGGGGTGAGACAATCTCAATTTTCTATTCAATAACAATTCAAAGATTGTAAAATGATTCAAAACATGAGAATGAGCAAGCTTATTTATAGGCTAAGACCCATGGCCTTTACAAGGAATGTATAAAATAAAAATAAACCAAAAATAAAATAAAATAAATGGAAAGATATTTCCCTTAAATTGCCACCTTGCTAACCAAGCAAGGGAAAATTATTCCTTATTCTAATCAAAATAAAATTAAGGAAAATAAAAAGGAAGTAATTTTCTTTAAAAGGAATAGAGTAAGCGGTAAGCAGCCCAAGGTGGTGCGTGCATGGGGCGGTGGTATAGTGGGTGTGCGCTGGGCAGATGGGCGGCATGGCGGGTGCGCGCAAGAGGGTCTGGCGCTGGCATGGTGAGGCGCACGCGAGCAAGTGGTAAGGAGTGCGCTTAAGAGGCTAGCAAGGGAAGGGTGTGTGGGCAAGCAGGCA
>NW_019104550.1:58954-80422 GCF_001995035.1 Momordica charantia
CATCGCCTTCTCCAACTTCTCTATACGCAAACATTGCAGCCTTCCTTTTCCTCCTCATCTCCTGCCATTTCCTCAACAACTCCACCGTTATATCTGCCATATCGTCGAACGACTCCTCTGCTTCCCTACTCGCCGAAGCTCCCCGATTGTTACCACTCAACTCCTTCAATGATGCTGCCCGAAACACAACGGGCTTCCAAAAGTACATAAACATCACCAAAAACACTAGGTACGTATAAAAAGTTGTCCATAGGTAGCAAGTCCATCGCCAGCGATGTAGCAGCTGTTTCATCGGCGGTAGCTGCGAGTTTATGTGAATTCGAGCTTCGTAAAGCTCCGGGAGAGCTAAGGTCCCAACACGAGGAATAATAGTAACTCGGATAGCTTTGCTTCGTTGATGATTTACTTCCTTGTGCTTTAGCATGTGAAAGGTTAGCTCTTGGGATTCGGTCGAGATTCCTAAGACTAAAGGGATGCTAGCGAGAAATGTTCGCGTCAACCGGACCGGCCTGCTTCTGAACCGGAGCATGCAGGGCAAGCTTGAACTGGTTATTATGTTTCCATTTGTTGATATCAGCTCTGCACGCAACTGAATTAGGAAATGGTGAGTTTTAGAAGTTCATATATGAAATGTCACCTAAAGAATGTAAATCTCTTGGGTTTGACGTTTGAGCATGGTTATGAACTTTTTTTAATATTTGAAATATTATATTTTAACTTCCAAATTTTGTATTAAAATTTATTAGCTTTCACTTAGCATTGTTAAATATAATTAAATTTAAATAATTTATAGGATATCCAATACTCTCTTGAAAATTTGCGGAAAGACATCTCTCTTGCATGTGGACTTGAAAATTTGTGAAAAGCCACAAATAGAAATGATTCAAACACAGGCATAGGCATCCTAGGCATGATTTGGGATTTATTTTTAAATTTTTAGATCCAATCTTACTTCTTGAATTTTTAGATTTACTTTTTTATGTTTTCAATTGTTACATGTTTTCCACAAGGAAAAAGAATTCAATATTGCATGAATTAGCTAGGATTGTTCATGGGCAAGATAAACCCTATTTGTGGAATATATAATAATGATAAGAATGCAAAAGGTCGTTATTAAATTAAATTATAAGTGTCAAAGTAAGCACGATAATTAACACATTCCTCCAATCATGAGGTTGTAAGTTCGAACCCAACCCCAACATGTTGTACTTAAAAATAATAATAATAAATAAATTTAGTCTCTAAACTTTCAGATTTGAAATTTGTGTCTAATATGTTCCTTTCAATTAATTTTAAGTTTTGTGAAGCCTTTAAAATTTCAATTTTGTGTGCAATAGTCTTTTGAACTATTCCAACCTCAAATCATACATATTTAACTATGATTTAAAACCACTTAAAAAAAAGAAGCAAAAGAAGACTTTTAAATAATTTTTCAAATAAACAATTAAGTGCTTTTTTATCCTTAATGCATGGTCCTTAATCTACAAGGACACTTTTTTCCCTAATTATTCTCCCTATATCAACTTCTTTCTAACACTTTTTTTTTTCTTTTTGTTACCAATATCTTTACTTGTCTTTTCCCTCCTAATATCTCTCTCCATAAGTTTCTCTCACTAATTCATCTACACCTTAATTTTTGAATTCTCCCTTCTCACCCAGATTTTCTTCTACTAACTTCTTATTACACCTACATGAGCCTTCTTGTCAATTTTTCTCGGACCTATTTGAGAATCACTTTAGAATAAGTAAACAAAAGAAATTTAATGATAATTCACTTTGTGAAAGTGATTTTTATATAATTATTTTAACATTTGGTTACACATTTTTTCAAGTGATTTTTATATAATTAAAAATGATGTTGAATGATTAGTATTAAAGTTTAAAGAGAGAATTTGACAAAACTTTTAAAGAGAGAAAAAAATCTTGGAGAGAAAAATTTGAAAGTGTGAGAGACAAAAATTTTAGATAGTATAAACTTAGAAAGATGGGAACTAAAAATTTAGGGAGAGTTTACGAAAATTTTAGAGAACAAAATTAGAGGGAATAAACAAAATGATAAAGTTAGAGGGACAAAATTGGTAGAAGAGGGAAAAAAAAATTTCTCAAAATTTAAAGTGAAAATGAGGTGAAAAGCAATACAATCTTGAAAATTAAATCTATAACTATTTGAAAAACTAATTATATATATTATTTCTTTTTTATCAAAAATCACTTGGAGAATCACCCTCCAATTGAAATCATTAAAGTGATTTTGGAGAATGAATCTTTCCAAAAGATTCTGTTTTAAAATGAGAGTGATTTTAAAAGTGATTTTGGGAGGGCCGGCAAACATGCCCTTAGTCTCTTAGTAATCTTTCTTACAGATGTTTTCTCTTATTAATCTCTCTCTACACATTTCCCCTCATTTTGTTATAGTAAATTTCCAAGTTTAGAAATATTATTAAATATATATATTAAACATTCAAAAAATACATATAATGAAATATAACACTTCTTAAATTCAAACCACCATTGCAAAAGCAACAACATGCTAAACGTTGGCATTATGGGAACAAAATTCAATTCGTCAAAGCATTACTAAACACTAATATAATACAAATGCATCCCTCAAAGTCTTAAATTGGCAAAATTTCAAAATAATAGAGTTACCCACCATTTTTTTTCTTCTTTTTTAATTTAGAAAAATCAAATATTGTAAAAGGGTGTAATAGTTAAGAAAGAAATTTAGAAAAAAAGATAAAAAATACTCGAACCCAAACCCGCGACCCAAATGCCCCCCTTACCCAGCCCTAGTACCTTCTCCATAATTTTTAACATCCAGTGCGCTATCCACAAAATTGAATTTATGTCTAATAAATAAGCCACAAGCAATTCTCAACTATATCTCTAGAGCTTTCTAGCATTAAAATAAACTTTCAGTCAAAGCTAGTTGTTGGTCCAAACTAACTCTACTAAAAGTATACTATTTTTGGCTTTTGACATGTGAATACAACAAAAAGAATTAATCAGCTCGAATCCTCTGCCCAATATATTGCACTTAACGAACAAAAACAATGAACATGAACTCAAATCACTCCATTAAGATGAACAGCAAAAAGTACCTGAAAAACACCAACATGGCGATTGAAATCAGATTCCGGCATCAGAAGAATCACCGACGCCGTAAACCGGTGCCCCACCGGAATCCCCAAATTGTTCTTCTTCCCATTATTCTCCGCCCCGAACACAGCCCTAGGCTGCGCCTGCGTGTAATCGAAGTTCAATCTCTCCCTCACCATCACCGGCTCCTCCATCCACGCCCTCATCGCCGCCGCGCTCGCCCCCGCCGCCGCCGCCAGAAGCACCACCATCGCCACGCACACCAGTGCCGCCGCCGCCAGCCCGTAGCTCACCCTCCTCGCGGCGAGGCGGACGCGTCGGGCGGCGTCGGAGGGGGCTCTCCGGACGGCGGATTCGACGCTCTGCTTCGCCTCCTCTGCGTGGAGGAAGGACTCGGAGAGCAGAGAGAGGAGAGTGGAAATCGGGGCGAGGACGAAGGCGATGGCGGCGTAGATTAATTCGGCGGCGAGGAATATTAGTTTGTTGAAGAAATCGGTGGGCGCTGGGATTGGGAGGCCGGATTCTTCGTGTTCGTCGTCGGAATCCATGGCGGAGCAAACAGAGGGAGAGGGATTTTGGGGAGAGATTAAAATTTGAAGGTTTCACTTTTACACGTGTAAGCGGGCATGTGAAGGGAGGATGACGTGGCGATATGTTATTTGCCATCTGGCATAAACTGCAGTCCACCATGCAATATGTATATATATATACACGTGCTTATCCTTTGTTTCGTTTCTGTTTTGGTTCGTTTTTCTTTTTCTAAAGAAAAAATCAGTCTATAGTATACGCACTTATCCCATTCATTTTTACTCTAAATTTTAAATTTCAGAACTTTTAAGGTTTGATAAATACCGTAACTTTTATGTTAAATCTAAAAAATAAATATTACAACTTTTGTTTTTGGATGTGTTTTTATTTGGATTTGTGAAGGAAAAAAATCTCATGAGTATAATGTAAGTGGATCAAAGTCTCCTCCCCTTTCTCATTCAATTCTGCTCGTACATACAAGAGAGCAACCAAAATCTTATAGCCTACTATTAAGGAACTAAATAGAAAATTAATATATACGTAAACGTTACATTAAATTACCAAAATTTACAAATATAAAATATTCTGATATACCTCCACAGTCGTAGCGGGAGGTTGGCGGACATTGAGACTGTCATGAAAATTATCTTCAAATAACACCAATAGAAGACCCTTCGTAAAGATATCAGCAATCTGATAGCGAGACGAAACATGTAAGACACGACGTGGCCACGATCAACCTTTTTGCGAACAAAGTGAATGTCCATCTCGCTATGTTTGGTGTGCTGATGTTGGACAAGGTTCCCTGCAAGTTATATCGTAGTAACATTATCACAATATACCAATGTAGCTTTTGAAATGGACCAATGGAGCTCCAAAAGAAGGTTCTGTAAGCAACAAGACTTAGAAACAACATTGGCAACCCCGTTGTATTTTGCCTCCGCACTAGAATGAGATAGAATGACTCGTCGTTTCGCAGACCAAGAGATTAAGTTATCCCCGAGAAAGATACAATAGCCAGACGTTGAGTGTCTGGTGTTTGGACACCCACCCCAATCAACATCTGTGTAAGAAAGGAGAGTGGATGTAGAGGAGGGATATAGATGCAACCATAATCAAGAATACCCTGAATGTAGCGCACAACGCGCTTCAGAGCACGCATGTGTTCATCCCTTGGGTCATTCATGAATAAACACACCTCTTGCACTGCATAAGTAATGTCGGGTCTCGTGAAGGTGAGATACTAAAGAGCCCTTACAAGGCGGCGATAATGAGAGGGATCCGCATATGCGGGTGCTTGAATGAGCACTCAACTTCGATTTAGTGTCAACTGGAGTAGGGGAAGCTTACATGATGACATGTCGGCCCATTCGACTATCTTTGCAGCACACTTTTTTTGAGATAAAAAAGGTTGCATGCCTGAGGAGTTACAACTATACCTAAGAAGTAACTCAAAGATCCCAAGTCTGTCGTAACAAATTCGAAGCTAAGAAGAGAAATGATAGACATACAAAAACCATCTAATGAAGTTGTCAATATAATATCATCTACATACAAAAGAATGTATGCCATAGCAGTACCTTGACGGTAAATGAAGAGAGAATGATCCGAAGTGCTGTAAGAAAATCCAAGAGTCGCCACATAATCAACAAACCACTTGTACCAAGCTTGCGTGGCCTATTTGATCCCATATAAAGATTTATTTAATAAAGCACACACAATGAGGACTATGTGGATCACAAAAACTCATGGGCTGATGCATGTAAACAGTCTCTTTGAGTTCCCCATGTAAGAAAGCATTATTCACGTCGAGTTGGTGAATTGACCGAGCTTTAGAGAGCCAAACTAAGAACCGTGTGAATAGTCCCCAGCTTTACAATCGGGCTAAACATCTCACCACAATCCATGCCAACCTGTTGGGTTTTGCCATCACCTACAAGACGGGCCTTATGCCTCGCAAAAGTGCCATCGACGTTTTGTTTATGAGTAAAAATCCACATAGAACGAATTATATTAAGATCAGGTAGTCGGTGCATTAACTCCCACATCTTATTTTTAATAAGAGCATCATATTCATCATCCATAGCCATTTTTCAATTTGGGTCACAAAAGGCAGACAAGGGTTTACAAGGCAACGTGGATTTAGTCACGTGAGTGGTAATATTCAATTGATGTTTTGGCTTAAAGATCCTATGTTAGCTACGCGTCACTGATCGTACAATCGAAATCAGTGGGGGTTGCGAATGTGATGAAGATGAATTGGGAGGAGTCTTGATAAATGTGTATAGTCCTGTGGTGCATCAAGAGGCGGTGCAAGAGAAGGGAAAACTGAATTTGGCGAAGTTGGACCATTTCGAGAGACTAAATGGTGGACTACAAAGGAGATGAACCATCATCCATAAAATCATAGGTTTGAGTCTCTGGGTTGTGCAACTTTGCAAATGGAAATAATCATAGCATTTGTAGCCACGATGATTCGGTGGGAAACCTAAGAACACACATGGGGTGGAGTGGGCTTGCAATTTTTGTATGGTGGTAGAAGGAAAAAGAGGATAGCACAAATACCAAAAAATCCGAAGATGAGAATAAGAAATAATTTGAAGAGGTGATTGATAGGCTAGTTGTTTACTTGGAAGAATGTTTAAAAGATATATATCTGGCCATTTGTAAGGCATGATGCCAAAATGAAGGTGGTAAGGATGCATGGGCTAATAAGGTGCGAATAATGTTGTTAATGGTACAAAATTTTCTCTCAGTTTTCCCATTGAGATGAAGTATAAGGACACGATAGACAAAAGGATAACCCACGAATCTTACAAAATTCCCAAAAGCACCCATTATCAAATTCTCGTCCATTATCACATTGAATATTCTTTATTTCCCATTTAAAGTGGGTGTGGATGAAAGCCCGAAAGGCTAAAAATATGGAATAGACTTAGACTTTTTAGACAAGGGAAATGTCCAGAAAAAAATTAGAGTAATCATCCAAAAAAATCATACAATCATGATGTCCCGAAGAACTCAAACAGGAGAAGTCCAAATATCATAATGGATAATATCAAATGGTATAAAATTGCGAGAAAACGAAGAAACAAATGACAAATTTAATATGCTTGCCAAGAGAACATGAGTGACAAACTTTAGAATTATGAATTGGAGAACATTCAATAAATTTATTAGCCCATGAGATTCAACAATAGGTGCTCCCGGGTGACCTAAGTGTTCATGTCATAATTGTGAACATAAATGGTGGAATGCTTGGTTTGGTGGTGATTGGATAAAGAGCGCCCTAACTCTCACATCTCATTAGACGCATCCCCGTTCGAAAATCTTTCACAAAAAATCTAAAAGGATCAAATTCAATATAAATCGAGTTATCAGTAGTAAACTTTCAAACTGACAACAAATTTTTAATAAGTTGAGGGGAATGCAGGATATTTTTCAAGGCTAATGGAGGGTATGGGTGAGACAAGTTCGTGTGACCATAACCATTAATTGGAATATAATGACCATTACAGACAATTATACCACGATTATTGCTCAAATTAAAATAAGACGTAAGAGTAGCTTGTGTGGACCTTATGTGGGAACTGGCACCAGTGTCCATATACCACTTTGCATATGGAGTTGGAGCAGTAAACCTAAGAGTGTGCATCGCGGCCTCAATGTCCGTCGGAGTTAGAGAGGTCGCTGCTGAAAAGGTCTGTTGCGGTATGGTCCCAAGAATTCCAATGTTCGGACGCTGCTGCAAATTTGGCAAATTGGGGAGTGCCTAAGGTGTAGATGGATATGGGCATGGTGGGATAGCCCACGACATCCATAGCCAAGGTCACTACTAATGGGTTGTCCACAAAGCTAGCAGTTGCTAATGTCCACCACCACTGCGCCCGTTGTTCTCGCCATGACCACCGTCGACAGCTTTCCCTCCGCCACATCCCCCACCACGACCCTTGTTTCCATGACGGTAACGTCCAGTCTTTTTACCACCAAAATTACCCCGATTTAAAGGGAAAATGTAGGTGGGGGTAACATCGTTGACCTTTCGAGCAACCATGGCAGCATTCGATTCGATGGCCACATTTTTCACAAAACTCACTTCTTCAAGAGTGAGCATCAAACGGGCTTGATAGAACGGTGGAAATGGGTCGCTTTGGCAAATTAATGTAGCAACCCCACTATAGGCATTTGTGAGGCCAACGACCATTTGAAGAACAAGCCGATTGTTTGTGACTAAGGCTGATCAGACAAAGTTTTGAGTTGTTGACAATAGGTGGAGGCATTCGGAAAATCCTCCATGGGAGTGTGAGAAAAATCTTGGTCAAGAGTGACAGCCTGAAAATTTTTATTATCTTGCAGTATATCACACAACCTATTCCAAGCCTCCATGGCCTTGGCGTCGGGTTCAAGAATAGTGTACAAAATATCATGGGAGATAGTTGCATAAATCCATTGAAGAACCATAGCATCAATGGTGGACTAAAGTACTTTTTCCTAATCTATTTTAGGCACATTCTCTTTGTTTTTTTCTAGAAAAATAATGTGGTCGATGACCCTGTGAGATGGTGCGTGAAGCTTGAATAGTTCCACCCACGTTGTATATTGGACGTTTTCCATCTAAAGGGTAATGGAAATATGGTTCTTGATGTTGACAACTGAAGATTTGGGATCTATCATGTTGGCCAACTGCAAATGAGAATACAACAAAATGAAGGAGAAGGACTGGAGAAAATCTGAACGGAGAGGAGAAAAAAAAATCTAGCAGACAACTGAAATTCTCAACAAAATCAGCAAATCGGCAACTGAAATCTGGAGGAAAAAAAAACAAATATCTATGACGGTAGTGGAAGGTGCGGCAGAAGAAGAATTTCTCTTGTAAGTGGATCAAAATCTTTTCCCCCTTTCTCATTCAATTTTGTTCATATATACAGGAGAATAACCAAAACTCCTAGCCTAAACAAAACTCCTAGCCTAAACCTAAGGAACTAAATAGGAAACTAATATATACATAAACATTACATTAAATTACGAAAGATGTACCAAATATAAATATTCTATTCTAACATATAAAAACATATGCTATGAAATCGATAAGATCTAAAAAAAAAGGTTTTTTTGGGGTCTTTATTTTTCAGGAATATAGATATTCGACATCTACGATGCTTGAAATTTCAGATGCCCAAAATTTATATGTCCAGCATCGGTAAATAGTCAAGTTTGTTTTGTGGGAGAATTTATAAGAATATCCGTAAATATTTAGATAATTAGGTTTGTTTTGTAAGATTTATTCTTGGGAATGTATTAAATGTATAGAATGTTCCAAAAATATCCTTACGAATATTCATATAATTTATACATTTCTTTAATATAATAGATCTATTTTAATTAATTTAATACTTTGTTTTTTTATATATTATTTTGTAGAACAAATTAATTCATAATAATTTAATATAAATTTCATTTTCAACTTTAATATTTTTCCAAAAATACATTCATGTAATTAATTGATTTTATCTTAGGTGAAATTTATTTCTCTCGTCATCACATTATATTTTATTTAAGGGGAAAAATATCATCGGTATGTCGATCAGAAAAAAATATTGCTTTAAAATTATATATTTTTTTTATAATAAATAATATTAATAATATAATTCCTTAAAAACATTAAAAATAAATGGAGATATTATATAATTTAATTGTAGTTTATTTTATATGTAAATGTAATGTGCGTAATTGCATAAAGTTGTTTATTAAATGATGAGTACGTGAATTTATTTAAATTATAAATTTAAAAATAAAAATAAAGAAAATTGACAAAATACATGAAAAAGAATGAAGGACAAAAATTTAAACATAAGATGCCCTCAACACGGGAATCGTGAAAATCCATGTTTCAAAAGGTCATCCAAAACTCATTAGATACGTCTAGTATGGACATCTCGGTATCTTACATCCACGCAAAACAAACGTGAGAATCTAGATGTCTATCCAATGGGAATATTGGATTCCCACGAAACAAATAGCCTCTTATTGGGATTTTTGTGTGTTTTGAATTACATCTGTCAACTTATTTAAGGGGAAATCTAGAGCGCCACGTGGAACACCCCCGTAGAGACGTCTGTTGACACAATGACGCAGGAAGAGGAGGGCGCCAAGCGCACCAAACCAAGACTAAATGCATCAGATGGAGAATGTCGAGTGCATCATATGGACATAAATGAATATGGTTAGTGCACCTGGCACTTAGAACCTGCAGTGTACCTGACTCTCTTTAATAGCATTGTCCTCCTCTGAAAAGTAATAAGGAGGTACAGAATGTCGGGGTTTCCCATGACTCGCCTCTACCTAGCTCCCTCCTTCCCTATCTCCCTCTATCTCTTCCTCTATCTCTCCACACAAAAGCAATACTCAAACTCCTGAAATTGAGATGAGCAAAAATCTCTTGCAGAGAGACAAAGAGAAGAATTCTTATGCAAAACCTTTCGCAAATTCTCTAACACACACTCTCACGCAAGACTCTAACAAAGTTCCTTGTAATTATTCTACGTACTTAATATCTGCTTGGTCCTATCTTGAGTACTAACTAAGCGAGTGCAATTGTCATATCACCACATCAGTGCCAAGTTTTTATATGTGCAGGTACCTTTAGAGTTAAGCAACAAAGGGGTACGTAGTATTTGCGTGGTGCATAGGGGTGTTCATGGGTTGAGTTTGGTTGGGTTAGTAGGATTTTTTAGACCAACCCTTTTGGGTTGGCTAGATCAGGGAACCAAGGAAACTGATTACGATGGCCAACCCAAAAGTTTTGGATTGGTTTGGGTTGGGTTGTCGAGTTGCTTCACGGTGGCAAAAAGGGTCGTGCATCATGGCTACGGGCGACGAGTGGGTCTGCACTTGCTTTACGACGGCGACGAGTAGATCTGTGGGTCACGGCTACGGGTGATGGGCAATGCAGATCTACTTCATGACAGCGACCAAGTGTGGATGGTGGATCTGCACTTGCTTGACGACGGCGATAAGTAGATCTGCAGGTCACGACTACAGCCGACAAGCAGATGTAGATCTGCTTCACGATAACGACGAGTGTGGGCGGTGGACCCACACTTGCTTCATGGCGGTGACGTAGATGTGCGTCACGACTACAGGCGACGAGCAGATTTGTGGGCGTTGGTCAGCGACAAAGATTTGAGAGGGGAGAGGAGAAAACGACAAGACAAAAATGAACGAATAAGACAACCTTGTGAGTTTGAAATTGAAACAAAATGTTGAAACTCTAAGGATAAGATAAGATGGAAAGCAAGTGAACGGTTGAGATTAAAAGTAAATGGATGGCTTAGATTGAAAGTAGTTATATAATTAAAAATAAAATAAAAAAGTAATACTTTCGGTTTGGTTCGGTTCGAGTTGAACCGATTTTTTAAGTGAACCCATGAATCGAACCAAACTAAACCGCTCGGTTCGTAAAATCTGCAACCCAACTCGAACCGAACCTTTATCTAACCCATCCCAACACCTTTACGGTTTGGGTTGGATTTTTTGGATTCTTTAGGTTGTCGATTTTTTTAACATCCCTAGTGGTGTATGCATGAGACTTGTCCAAAAATCAGCATCATCAGAACTTTTACCTTTCTTTTCCACGTTTAAAGAACATTGATACATGAGAAAATTTTAATATTTAGTCAATGATAGAAAATTCAAATCAACATGATACATGTAGATTTAATCAATAATAAAAAAATTTAAACCCAAAATAGTAATTTGTTTATTACATAGTATAAAAGATGATTAAATAATATTTTATTTATGTTTTTAAATGAAAAAGGAGAGAAATCCATTTGTTTTATTCCAAAATTTGTATAAAAATTTCATACAAAAATAACAAACATAAAATCTTACCAAATGAGTTTACTTTTTTAAAAAATTGGAAATTAGAAAAATGAAACCTAGAATCAAAATGCGAACCACCTTTATACTTCATATGTCAGCCTCATCATCGGGCTCAAAGCCCAAAGGCCGGCCCAAGCCTAGCCCAAGCCCGATCCAAATCCGACCCAAGGTCAATGTTTGACCGGTCCGGACTAGCCCAACCTATCCATAAATTTGATTGGATATGGATCTTTATTTTTTAAATTGGGCTGACCCATGGGCCGGCCCGTTTGGGCCATAATTGGATCGGTCCAAAGATTCGATCCCATATTTATTAATATTAATATATTATTTATTATAAAAAATAAATAACACATAGGTATGGTAGGCTAGGCTGACAAGCAACAACTTCGTTTCCACCCTATTAGGTAGGAACATGTTAGGAACAAACTCTCGAGTTTCCCAATATCTAATTTAAATCTTTGTCTTGAAACATCTTACAAAGAAACTCTCCAGCTTCCTAATATCTTATTTAAATCTTTGTTTCGAAAAGTACAATAGATTTGAAAGGTTTCAACTCCATGATATTTTAAAATTCAAAACTTAAAATTATTTTAAACATATCTAATATTTTAAACATAACAAGTGGGAAAGAAAAATACAAAAAGAAAAAAGGATAAATACATTTTTGATCCTTGAGGTTTGAGTTTTATGTATACTTAGTCCATGAAATTTCAACATGAACAGTTTAGTTCGTAAGATTTATGACATAATTTTAAATGGTAAATTAATTTGACCGTTGGTTGACTAACGAAAAACTGGCGTAGTATGTTTAGGTGACATATAAATGAGGTGGTTGTTTTTATTAATTTTTTTTACTAGTGTATTTTTATTCTTTTTTACCTCTCTTTCCTTCCCCTCTCTTCCCCTTCAACATGCCATCCTTGCTCGCCGTTTGTTAGCCACCACTGCTTGCTGGCTAACTCTCTCTTTTCACCCGGTTTCTTAACTTCGATGTAAACAAATTACAGATTTTAGAATTAAATGTTGAAATTAATTAAATTATTTCCTTAAATAGGTAACAAATTTCTATGGTAAATTATATGTACTACTTTTCATCGATAAAATAAGGAGAAATTATCCCTAGAGTATCATTTAGAATCAATATTTCACAAATGTTCATTTTTATTATTATTTGAACTTTTAGATTTCTAACATAAAAATACTCCGACTTTTTTTAAAAATAATATTTATGTTAAACTAATTCCAAATATATACTATCAACCAAATAATTTCCAAGAATAATGCTTGAAAAATTGTAGATCGTCTTTTAAAGAGACAATCTATACCACTTAAGACTTCTAGTTGCATGGCGCTTTGCTAGCGACCATATGTTTCTTCCTTTGGTTTTTTTTTTCTTTTTAAATCCTAGCATATTGTCTCTTTAAGAAACAATATATGCCAAAATTGTTGAAATTTGCTACTTTGATGTGGTGGTTTTATTCTTACTTTTAACTTAAAAGTCTTAGGTTCAAATCTTTATAATGTCAGTTTTTATTTATTTGAAAGACATTATGGAGACTTGAGCCAAAGATGTATAGGGTAGCAAATTTGTATAAGAAATGTTAATACTGCTAAAGATTTCTACAGTAAAAGAGAGAATCCTACATCAAGCATGATGTTCAACCTCACATTCAATCAATGGCAGAAGAAATATAAACTAATCACATTCTAGCTATTCAGTTCAATGTCAAAAAATATACTTGGAGAAATGATTCATTGCTCCACAGCACCCGAGGTTTGACAAATTCTTGAAAATATATTTGCTTCCCGCAATCTTGCTAGAGTTATGCAATTGAAGTCAAAATTGGAGGAGAATACCAAGAAAGGTAACCTACCTCTAAAAAATTATTTTCAACAAGTCAAAGCTTTCTCTTCCAACTGCTAGTTAAAAGATTCTATTTAATAATACATTTTACATAATCTTGCCAGATTGGGAACTGATTTCAAATCTACAATATATGTCATCTCTGTAAGAACTCGGTCTCAAACCCTTATGGAGGTTCTTCTAAGAACCATCGCTACTTTTGTCTCAAGAAGCTCGAAAGAAAGAAACTCCATTAACACGGATGGTTCTCTTCCTTCGGTAAATCTTACTACACAAAGTAAGGGTTCATCAACCAACGAAGGACATCGTCAATCCACTAATTTTAGAGGCGGGAGTGGAAATCCAAATTTTCGAAGAAATTGGTCCCAATGCAAAATATGTGGAATATGTGGGTATTCGGCTGTTATTTCATATTTGAGAAGTCATTCGCCAACCCCAATGGAACTACCTTTTATCCATATCAACAATCGAATACCCGTGGACCTCATTCTCGTTCAAATCCTCAAATGGTAGCATCCATGGCACAACAACAACTTGCTTCTAATACAAATCCTCAAATGAATGCCTTTTTGGCACCACAGATGTTCAATCAAGATACCAATTGGTATCCTGATTCTGGAGCATCTAATCACGTTACACAAAATTTCAATAATCTTGCAGTTAGTTCAGATTATATGTGTGGTAACAAAGTGAAAATTGGAAATGTTGCAACTTTGCAAGTTCTTCACACTGGTTCTTCTTTTGTTACACCTTCTACGACGCTCGAGTAGAGAGAGGGGTACAGGACCCGTACCATATATGAATGAGAGGGATCTTGAGATCATGAAAAACATGGTTAAGAAAGACTTAAAAGAATTGATAGTTACTACCTATACTAATAATGTTCACCTTCCTTTTCGGTGGCTAGATCATAAGAACTCCAAGGTTAAACGTGCTTGGCTTGAGAAATCTTGGGTCGAGTGACCTCCTAGTTGATTTGCTAGGAAACATCTGAGTGAGGACAAAGCATGCTGAAAGGGCATTTGTTGGTCTATAAGGATAATCTTCGCTCTTCTAAGTAGCTCACAGAGAAACGGTGGCGCCGCCAAAGTCGTAGAGGAATGCTAGAGCAATTAAGGCAAATCCGAGTTCTAAATCATGGTCCGAATCTTGGGTCTTGGGTGTTACAAAACGAAATCAGAGTGGAACCTCTCCCACTAGGATATAGTTTGAGGATGAACCAAGCGGAAGCTGGTGGGTCATATAACGCCCGAGTAAAGAGGAGGTGGTATGAAAACCCTAGCAAATTGGAATTAGAAATCCTTTGGATATTTCACAAACACTAAAACTCCCAAAATCAATTTAGTACAACTCCAAGGAAAAGTTAGAATAAGGTTACCTTGTTGATCAAAGACCACGAGGAAGGAGAATTAGTTCCCTAATCGAGGTTGAACACTCCACAAGAGAGGTTGATCAAACCTACCTAATGTTACAAGTTTGCAACCTAGATCAAGAATTGCAAAATTCAAGCGCTCTTAGCTAGCTTAAAAGAAACGGCTCAAAGGATCGAAATTTCATTCTTTAAAAAACTGATCTCCCTTATAACCTAAATGTTAAGCTTATATATGACTTATCGATAAAAAGAACCTAGGTGGCATCAAATACTAATTTTAATTTATTTTGGTATAAATAAATAAAATAACTAACTAAAATAATGAAATCATATTAATGTCAATACTTAGCTAAAAATAAAGAAACTAAGACTTAATTGTCTAGGCCCCTAACTAAAACGAAATTAACATCATCATCAAGTTTGTATCTTAAATGGAGTGACAGGCTTGCTGGTTCATATCATCCTCTCCTTCTTTTGAAGGATTCATCCTCGAATCTAATTTGTCATCTTGTAGAGCAAATTTGTAATCATGAGATGTCAACAATCTAGCCCTTTTTGATCCCTTCTAAACCTTTGCTTATTTATGGATTCATTATCAAGATTGGAGCAATAATTCTTAAGAAGCATCTTTACTTTGTACTTCAAATATGGGTGGCATTAGTCCTCCTTTAGTGTTGTAATGCAATACTAGAAGCACTAGTTACACTATGATCAAGTGTATCCATGAGGTTACAAGTTCTCTGGTTTACCAACTCGAAGATGAGTTATTTTGAAAAGATAATTCATTCCTTGCAAACTCTCAAAATAGGACTCACTCTCTTGATTTCTCGTACTCTCTTTTCACTACTTTGTACACTACTCTCAAATTCTTCTTTCTCGCTTTCTTCTTCTAGCGTCTCAGCCTTCTCATTCTCTATCTATAATTCTGATTGAACAATATGTATTTCTTTACTCTCTTCGGCTCTTCACCCTCATCTATTGAAAAAACACCATTTTTAAATCATCCTCTTGCATCGTTGGATGATCTACTTCTTTTTGGGTGGGTTGGATGTTCCTTTGAAGGTCTGGTTGGTATTCTTGTCTCCTCAATGCTTGGCACATCAATCTCCATTCTTGGATCAAATTTTTAAGTAATTTCCTTATAGATTGGCGTAGTTCAACATGTTGGGTTTTATGCCTTAAATTTGTGGTTTGTAAATGTAAAACAAATATTTATTCAATGAAGTTATTAATGAAATTTCTTTTAGAATTGCGTTAACCCAAATCTAATAAACTAACATATGAGGTTATGTCATGTAACTGGAACAGTATATAAC
The DNA here is from genome assembly GCF_001995035.1 of Momordica charantia. The sequence continues at coordinate 75,021 of NW_019104550.1, forward strand.
TGATGTACAATATATATTTGATATACAATATATAATTAATATACAGGTGGATAATGTTCTAGTAATAACCTAAAGAGTCTATAGTATATGGGTAAGGTTGGGTACCTTATCCTGGTAACACTATGAATACAACCTACTTTATAATAGTTACAAACGACTTAATCCAAATCGTTCATATGAAGACATGCGAGTAGGGGTATCCTATAGAATGAGTTTATATAAGGCTGGACCGCGAAATAATTGTTCTTTAGTTGTAACACCGTTAACTAATAGATTATTATTTCATGGGAAGGACATGTAACTCAAGTTCAATCCTGATTGATTTATGAACTCCTGTCTATAAAGGGTCATCCTTTGATTTGTATGGGTAAGAGTGGCTTGGGTCGCTGACTCAATATTCCTACCATTTTAGGGACGAGGCCGAGTGAGGAGCTGAGAACATAACTACACAAGATGAAATTTACTATTTCCCGACTTTAGGGTAAGTAGATGAGTGTTCTCTTAAATACTGACTCCGGGACTTGAACAAAGGATCACACCCTCTCACTGGCTTGAGAGAGACTTCTGTTTAATGGTCGGACCATAATTTTAATTTAATTAACAATCGAGTTCCTTGCATTTTGGGAAGATGGTAGGTGGGGATATTGTTTCCTCCCCACTCCTCTCCCTCTATATAAAATGGGAATAGAAGTTTTGTTTAAAGTTGTTGAACATCCTCTCTCAAAGATCTTTCTCTAAAAAACTCCGTCACTTTTCAAAAGAGTAATGGGGAAGGTTTTTTTGGTGGCGTTGGTGTCTACGGTGAAGAATAGTCTTCGAAGCACATGCATTCACGCGCTTCCGCTACGGGATTCAGTCCCTTCAATCGGTATCAGAGCCAGGTTTTGGTTTTGATCTTGTTTTGAATTACAAAGATAAGTATGGAACGTATTTTTCTCTACATTTATGTATGTGATTTGTGAAATAGATGTTTTTGATTTTGGCATTAGATTTACAGTTTTTCTGTTGATTCGATCAGTGTAAGGGCTCGTTGTTTTGGGCGTTTAATTATGTAAATCGAGTATGTGAGTTCGTGACAAGGAGTTGCTGTGATAAAGTACTAGAAAAATGAAGCAAAACTAGAGCTGCCCATGCAACCCGAGAGGATAGCGCCTCGGTATCGTGGGGCAGTGCCTAGGCACTGTCCCTAGCACCTAGGCGCTATCTGTGTCGTAGAAGACCAGAGTCGCTGGGCACGGGCACCTAAGCGCTGGAAGAATTTCTTTTCATTTGTTTTAGGATGCCAAAAACCAGTCTATTTTACTATTTGATTATTATACATTTTGAATGTATGTTTAACTAAATATATGTTGTATAAGAGTATTCCATATAGTTTAAAATCTCACCATAGGTTAAGCATTATCATACATATATGTATAATTGTTGTAATGTATAATTATAGGTTAATTTCTTTATTTTATAAGGGTATAAAATTGGTTAATAGAAATTAAAACCTAAAAGAAAGATTTGCATGCAAACGTAGGGTCCTTATGTAATTGGTTTCAAAGAGGTTTAAAATTAATTAGACCTTATGATAAGTTTCTAATATGATTAGAATTAGTCTTTTGTTTTGGTTTTAAACAGGTTTTTAAATGACAAAATAAAAGATAAATATAAAATATTGCCTATAAGGGAGCTCTGTCTAAGGAATATTATGTCTAAGGTTGAGGTACTTAAGTTGACTGTAAGGGAACACCTCTACCTGGGAACCGACCTGGGAGTTGAATTAGTCAATGTTTTATAGCATGCAATAATGTGGTTAGTTTGCTAAAATGTTTAATGAACTAAAACATTAGTGTTAAATAAATCCAATATGAAAGTTAAATTGGGCAAACTAATAAACTTAGATAATTTCATTTAACCGGATTTTACCTAAGTAATAAACCCTAGTTTTAAAATACTAAGTGGGAGGATTAGGTATATGTAAAATATACCAAGTATATAAGATATATGTGGTATATAAATATAATTTCCCTCACGTTCTCTATATAAGTTCACACTGTGAGTTCCATGCTCAGCCTCGTGTCGCCCTAGGCACGGCCTCCCTATGGAAGGTGTTTGCATGGTTCAATATCAATGTGAATGGAGAAAATATTTATAGCAAGTAGGATAATAACATATGACAACACATCCTACAGTTTTCTCCATTGGTTTGCATAGTGAGATTTCATACACGGCCTACGTGTTGCCCTAGAGTGGCCACTCCTACGAAGGTTCTGTCGTATGAAATCAAAATCAGGGCGAACTCAATGGATAAAGCCCCTTTAGTTTTGCACCAATATTGTCCTTCCCTACGGCGGGCTTATTGGGGCGGACCCTTGGGCTTGAAAATAGCGGGTCACACTTACGGGAAGTTGTTAAGTTAGTTAATAACTTCTTAACGAAACAAATGATGACTAACTGTTATTGGAATACGAGTTATTCTGGTGCAATATTTAGTTGAGATTGTCTCAATTCAGTGAAGGAGTAGCTGACTGCCTCACGGTAGATGTTACCTCTATTACTTAGGTAAGAGTTTTGCAACCAAGAAGCTAAAGTAGCAAACAACTTACAATTCAAGTAGGCATGATTTTAAAGTGTAAAACTCAAGTAAGAAATAGGTAGAATTCACAAAATAAGAAAACTAAGAATTAATAATCTAATATTCAAAATCCAACAAACTAGAATAATAAATAATGAAAAACAAAATAATTAGAATTAAGAATATAATATTCAAAATCAAAGAATTATGCAAGATGAAAAAAGAAAAGTGACTAGACAAGAATTAAATCCAAAGAAACAATAAATTGAGATGCAAGAAATATACTCTCCCTGAACCTAAGATTTCACCTACTCAATTCACTTAACTAATTGATTGCTTGCATGTGTTTGTACCAATTGGTAAATAATAAGTTTTTTTGGGTATTGCAAATTCACTTAGTTCCATGAGAAATTGCCCAGATACCTACTCGAGTTCACACTTTGCCCTGCTTGTGTATCGGCTTGTATTTTTTTCTTCCACCATCTTTGAAATTCACGAGCATGCTTCCACCAACTGGAATATTTTTTTTTTATAATTTGACGTGCCTTCCATTTTCAACCCTCGACAACAGTTTTCTAAATCAGTGGTATATGATTTTTTTTTTCAAATCAATTGTTCAGAAGGTTAGAAGCATTCGCCTTTGAAGAATCCCTTTTTCAACTCGATTTGCACCAGTAACAAATGCCTAGCCTTCTTCCTCGGCCTTCTTAATTTTTTCCTAAATTATTTTCCCTTTATCGATTCCTTCTACCGTCCAGAGGTAGGATTTTTTTTATTCAACCGATCAAAACACGACCTCTAATATAAATTTCCTGCTCTGATTCAAGTTCTAGCTGCAACTTTTTTTTTTATTGCTTCTTCTCTAATTTCGATGATACAAACAACTAAATTTTTTTTTTCAAACTACAACACACCAGATTTAAGATGAAAAGAAATTGCAAAATTGCAAAATCAAAATTCACCAAATCAACCCGAAATCAACAACAAAGTTCTAAGAACTCAAATCCTAATATGGTACTAGACTCAATAAAAAAAAACAATAACATAGAAATTAAAGACACAAATATACTATTAGAAATTAAACATGTACATTCCAAGGTACATGAACTAGTACATTCATGTACTTAGTTTTTTAAGATGAGTTAATTGTGTGTTCATGTATGTATAGGTTCATAGGATGTTTATGGATCTAGATTCTTCAATGGAGTCCTATAAATAGGATGGTCATTTGTTGTATTTCAAGTAAGTGTGTAGAGAAGAAAAACAAGAGAGTTTGAGAGAGTTTGTGAACCAAGTGTATTTTGTGAGAAATTTTCAATACAAGTGAAGTTATTTATTCTCAAACTAGTCTTATTGATTCTAAATTTGTGATTGTCCATCACACGCTTACATCAAAGTGGTATCAGATCTTGTTTTAAAAGAGAATTGTTTTTGCAAGTGAGAAACAACAATTTGGTTCCTTTCCAAGTGCCTCGTCTTATCAAAGAAAATTACAGCAGTTGATGTATTCGTATGAAAGCTTTACTTTGTTCACAAGCTACATGAGAGATTGTTGATAGAGGCTATGAAGAACCAGCAGATGATGTGGTCTTAAATCAAGCTTAACGAGAGACTTTGCAGAATACCATAAAGAAAGACCAGAAGTCTCTCACCATTATTCATCAAGCCATTGATGATACAATTTTTTAGAAGCGTTCTGGAGCAACTACCGCAATGCAAGCATGACAAATTTTGGAGAATACTTATAAAGGAGTTGATTAGGTCAAGAAGGTCCGACTCCAAAAATTGAGAGGTGATTATGAAGCATTATATATGAAGGAGTCTGAATCAATTTCAGATTACACTTCAAGGTTGCTAGCCGTGGTAAATGAAATGAAGAGGTATTGTGAGACGATAAATGATGAGCAAGTAGTTGAAAAGATACTTTGCTCATTAGATGAAAAATTTAATTTCATCGTTGTAGCAATTAAATAATCAAAGGATTTTATTTTAGTGTCCGTTGATCAACTCATGGGTACTTTGTAAGCACATGAAGAGAAGTTTCTGCAGAATTATAAACAGACAACCGAGCAACTCTTTCAATCAAAGTTGCAGTTGAAAGATAAGAAGATAGCAAAGAAAAAGGTTATCGAGGTCAAGGTCATGGTAGAAGTTGTGGAAGTGGTGACTTCAGATGTAACGACCCGAATTTCCGATACGTTTAACGAGGCAACAGCCCTATAACGCTTACTGAACCCTCCTATTTAAGGTAACGAAAAATGTAATGTTCTCTTAATGCCACACACAAAATGGAGGTACACAATAATGGAATGTCCAGAAAATCATACCCGCCTCAGTGGTCAGGAATCCAATCAAAAGAAGTCTAGTAATCCAAAATACATCAGTAGTTCGAATAGTAAAAATATCCGTAAAGCAATAAAAGACAGTGTCCTATGAGTTAACCCAATGTCTAATTCCCCTGTTATTTCATAGCAATAAGACTTTTAACGACGACGGCAATGCACGACATTATTCACTACCCTAACCAACACAGCTTGTGATCCCTCCTCAGTCAAAGCTCCTCCACGTCATCACCACGGTCAGCCCTGTTCACACCTGAAACAAAAAAGGTAAGGGGGGTGAGTACATAAAATACTCCGTAAGTAGCCCTCCCTAACTAAACACAACAGCATGCTCGTAATCACAACCACATCAAAACAATGGCAGAAACAACAGATAGGCAGCAAGGAATAATAACAGCAGATTAACCTTACCGTACAAGCGGCCTAACGCCGGGATTGCCGGGACTCCAACCCCACGACTCACTAGCCATTGCCCCACTTAAGCTAGCACTCGCTCTACC
>NW_019104550.1:86813-124392 GCF_001995035.1 Momordica charantia
AAACAAAAAAAACAAAAAACAAAAAACAAAAAGGAAAGAAATGAGAGGATTAACCTTCCAATGGTGGGGAGTGGGGAGGTTTTCCCACTCCCTACCTTTAATGGTGGGAAGTGGGAAAGTGGTGAGTGACTTCCCCTCCACGCTTCCTCCCTTATAAAAAGGGAGGTTCTCCCTTTCTTTTCAACCTCAGTCCTCGGTTGTTGAGTTTCCGAAACTCCAACGAGAAATTCTCTCTCTCGATCTCTCGGTTTCTCTTTCAATTATAAGACGGTTCCCACAAACCGAGTTCATAATATCCAGAGGATAGCGAGGAAGGCTTTGTGGTGGCGTTGGTGTCTACATTGAAGAGGTGTCTTCAAAGGTATGTATTACTAACTTCCTTCTTACTCATGCTTATGTCTTTTCTTTGTGTAATTCTAAAACAAGATCGAAGCACATACATTCGCGCGCTTTCGCTGCGGGATCCGATCCCTTCAATTGGTATCAGAGCCAAGTTCCACTATTGATCTTGTTTTAATAACAAGGAAAAGAATGGTGGGTGTTTCTATACATTTGATGTATGTGGTTTGCAAATAGAAGAAGAACAATGGTAAGGGGGTGAAAGCTGACACTACTGCTATTGCTGCTACCAAGAACGGCAAGGCCAAAGTTGCAGACAAAGAAAAATGTTTCCACTGCAACGTGGATGGGCACTGGAAAAGAAACTGCCCGATATACTTGGTCGAAAAGAAGAAAGTCAAATAAGGTAAATATGATTTTCTTGTTCTTGAAACATGTTTAGTGCAGAATGATGATTCTGCCTGGATACAGGATCCAAGGGACACTAACCATGTTTGTTATTCTTTTCAAGGAATTAGTTCTTAGAGGCAGCTTGATGTTGGGGAGATGACTCTCAAAGTCGGAACGGGAGATGTCATCTCAGTAGTCGTAGTGGGAGACCTAAAGTTGTTTTTAGACAAGAATACACATATATTATTAGATAATGTGTATGTAGTTCCTAAAATAAAGAGGAACTTAATTTCAATTTCTTATCTACTAGAACAATGTTATGCTATTTATTTTTCATTAGATAAAGACACTTCAATTTGATCGGGGTGGAGAGTATATGGACTTAAGATTTCAGGACTATATGATAGAACATGGAATTACATCCCAACTCTCAGCACCTGGTACACCTCAACAGAATGTTGTATCAGAAAGGAGAAATTGAACCCTGTTAGACATGGTTCGATCTATGATGAGCTATGCTCAATTGCCTGCCTCATTTTGGGGTTTATGCAATAGAGACTGCAGTGTACATTTTGAACACAGTTCCATCAAAAATTGTTTCTAAAACACCTTTTGAACTATGGAGGGGACTTAAATCTAGTTTACGTCACTTTAGAATTTGGGGATGTCCAGCACATGTGTTAGTGACAAACTCGAAGAAACTGGAATCTCGTTCAAAAGTGTGCCTATTCGTAGGTTACCTCAAGGAAACGAGAGGTGGACTCTTCTTCGATCCATAAGAAAACAAAGTGTTTGTATCGACAAACGCTACATTCTTGGAAGAAGACCACATTAGAGATCATAAACCACAAAGCAAGGTTGGGTTAAATGACATTTCCGATGAAGCTACAAATACATCAACAAGAGTCATTGAAAAAGCTAGCACTTCAACAAGAGTTATTGATAGCGCTAGTACATCACGTCAATCACATCCATCTCAAGAGTTGAGAGTGCCTCGACGTAGTAGGAGGATTGTGTCACAACCTGATCGTTACGTGGGTTTAACAGAAACTCATGTCGTCATACCTGATGATGGCGTTGAGGATCCATTGACATACAAAAAGGCAATGGAAGATGTTGATAAGGACAAATGGATCAAAGCTATGGACCTTGAAATGTAGTCTATATACTTCAATTCTGTCTGGGACCTTGTAGATCAACCTGATGGGGTCAAACCTATAGGTTGTAAGTGGATCTACAAGAGAAAATGAGACGCTGAAGGAAATGTATAAACCTTTAAGGCTAGACTCGTGACAAAGGGTTACACCCAAAGGAAAAGGGTGGACTATGAGGAAACCTTCTCTCCGGTTGCCATGTTAAAGTCTATAAGAATACTCTTGTCCATTGCAACATTTTATGACTATGAAATTTGGCAAATGGATATCAGGACTGTTTTACTGAATGGCAATCTTGAAGAGAGTATTTATATGTCTTAAGCAAGGTCAAGAGCAAAAGGTTTGCAAGCTTAAACGATCCATTTATGGATTAAAACAAGCATCTCGATCTTGGAATATAAGATTTGATACCCCAATCAAGTCTTATGGTTTTGACCAGAATGTTGATGAGCCTTGTGTATACAAGAAGATCATCAAAAACAGTGTAGCTTTCTTAGTGTTGTATGTGGATGATATCCTACTCATTATGAATGATGTAGGATTCCTAAATGACATTAAGAAGTGGCTAGCAATTGAATTCCAAATGAAAGATTTGGGAGACGCTCAGTTTGTTCTGGGGATGCAAATGATCAGGAATCAAAAGAATAACACGCTAGCCATGTCTCAGGCAACTTATATCGACAAAATGCTTGTCAGATATTAGATGCAGAATTCCAAGAAAGGTATACTACCTTTCAAACATGGAATCTATATGTCTAAGGAACATTGTCCTAAGACACCTCAAGAAGTTGAGGATATGAGACGTATTCCTTATGCTTCAATAGTGGGTAGCTTGATGTATGCCATGTTGTGTACTAGGCCTGACATTTGCTATGCAATAGGTATTGTCAATAGGTATCAATCCAATCCAGGATATGATCACTGGACTACCGTTAAGGGTATCCTCAAGTATCTTAGGAGAACGAGGAACTATATGCTTGTGTATCGGACGCTAAGGATTTGATCCTTACAGGATACACTGACTCTAATTTCAAAAGTGATTAGGATTCGAAGAAATCCACTTTGGGATCAGTGTTCACTCTTAATGAAGGAGTTGTAGTATGGCGGAGCATCAAACAATGATGCATCGCAAACACCACCATAGAGGTCGAATATGTTGCCGCTTGTGAAGCAGCAAAAGAGGCGGTGTGGCTTAGAAAGTTCTTAACTGATTTGGAAGTTGTTCCAAACATGATTTTGCCCATCACACTTTATTGTGATAACAGTGATGCTGTGGTAAATTGTTGATCCGTTTACAAAGGCTCATACGACTAAAGTGTTAAAGGGTCGTCAAGAAAGTCTAGACCTATGAGATATGTACAATATAGTCTATGGCAAGTGGGAGACTTGTAAAGGATATAGTGTATGCCCTAGTTTATTGTATTTGTACTTTATTGTACAACCCACTGTTGTTTTTAGCTTTTGTAAACCAACTAGAGTTTAGTTTAAGTGGGAGTTTGTTGGGTTTTATGCCCTAAACTCGTGGTTTGTAAACATAAAACAAATATTCATTCAATAAAGTTGTTATTGCTAGAATTGCATTAATTCAAATCCAATAAACTAACATTTGAGGTTATGTCATGTAATTGGAATAGTATATAACAGATATACAGTATATATTTAATATACAACGTATATATTTGATATACAGTGTATATATATACAGTATATATTCGATATACAGGTGGATAATGTTCCAGTAGTAACCTAAAGGGTCTATAGTATATGCATAAGGTTGGGTACCTTATCCTGGTAATACTATGGATACGGTCAACTTTGTAATAATTACAAATAACTTGATCGAGGTCGTCCGTGTGGAGACATGTAAGTAGGGGTATCCTATATAATGAGTTTGTATAAGATCGGACCGCGAAATAATTAATCTTTAGTTGTAACACTGTTAGCTAATAGATCTAATGTTTCAATAGGATGACCAGGTAACTCAATCTCAATCTTGAGTGAGTTATGGACTCCTGCCTTTTAGGGCTCATCCTTTGATTTGTATGGGTGAGAGTGGCTCGAGTCGCCGACTCAATATGCCTACTATTTTGGGGACGAGACCGAGTGGGGAGCTAGGAACATAACTACACAAGATGGAATTCACTCATCGATTTTAGGGTAAGTAGATGAGTGTTCTCTTAAGTGCTGATTCCGGGACTTGAACCAGGGGCCCCATCCTCTTACTGGCCCGAGAGTGACGTCTGGTTATTGGTTGGACCATAACCGGGTTGTTTATTAGAGGATCAGCGGTACTTAAGGTACAAGATGTAGCACAGGGGTTAAACGATAATTTGACCTAATTGTGGTTACGGATACTCGTGAAGGATTGAATTATGGTCAATGGTCAAAATCCATGGACGCAAAATATTCTACAATGAGAAGAGTGCAACTGTGGGTCTTTAATTGAGTGACCGACAGTTAACGAATATTGATTAATATGGTTAATGAGTTTAATCAATTAATCTCGTAGCGTTGGAGCTTCCGATTTGTAGGTCCATTAGGTCCCCTTGCTAGCTCGTAAAGGATAGTTAAGAACAGTTAGTCTTGAAAAGAATTTGAATTGTTCAAATTAGTTAAAGGGAATTAAGGTTAATTGTATGAGATGCAATTAATATAATGTATGTTGATACATTATAGTATAAAGTTAATTTTGAATTGGATACAAAATTATGAGAGAGATGGATATTAGAATTTGATTCTAATATAGTTGATTAATTTAAATTTAATTAAATTAATGTGATATATTAATTTGGTTAAATTAAATTACATTTAATTAAATTAAATTAATAATTCTTTTTGTAATTAATTAAATTAGATTTAATTAATTATTATTTTAATTAAAATAAAAGAAAAAAAAACAAAAAACAGAACAAAAAGGAAAGAAATGGGAGGATTAACCTTTCACTTCCCACCATTAATGGTGGGAAGTGGGTAGGTTTTCCTACTCCCCACCTTTAATGGTGGGAAGTGGGAAAGTGGTGAGTGGGCATGTTGCGACTTCTCCACCACTTTTTCTCCCTTATAAAAAGGGAGGTTCTCCCCTTCTTTTCAATCCCGGTCTTTGGTTGTTGAGTTTCCGAAACTTTAACGAGAAATTCTCTCTCTCGATTTCTCGGTTTTCCTTTCAATTATAAGACGGTCCCCACAAACCGAGTTCTTAATATCCAGAGGATAGCGAGGAAAACTTTGTGGTGTCGTTGGTGTCTACATTGAAGAGATGTCTTCAAAGGTATGTATCACTAACTTCCTTCTTACTCATGCTTATGTCTTTTCTTTGTTGTAATTCTAAAACAAGATCGAAGCACACGCGTTCGCGCGCTTCTGCTGCGGGATCTGATCCCTTCAGGATTATGGATTATTTTATTCTTCATCAGGAGAACTCAAACTTGAAGGTTATTGTGATAGTGATTGGGCTGGAGATCTTAATGATCAGAAAAGCACAAGTGGATTTGTGTTCTTTATTGGCAATACTGCTTTTACTTGGAGTTCTAAAATGTAGCCTATTATGACATTGTCTACTTATGAGGCAGAATATGTTACTGCATCATCATGTGTGTATTATGCAGTTTGGATTAGAAATTTGTTGAAAACAATGAGAATTGTGCAAGAAGATGCAACTTTGGTCCATGTGGACAATAATTTAGCAATTGCTCTACCAAATAATCTAGTGTTCCATGATCGAAGTAAGAACATTGATACAAGATTTCACTTAATCAGAGAATGTATTTCAAGAAACGAGATTCAAGTTGATTATGTGAAGACTGAAGATTAAATTGTGGATATCTTCACAAAGCCACTCAAAGTTGATGTCTTTAACAAGTTGAGAAATTTACTTGGAGTTATGAGGAAAACATGTTTAGGGGGGGTGTTGGAAATTAAACATGTACATTCCTAGATAAATGATACATGTACATGAACTAGTACATTCATGTATTTAGTTTTTTAAGATGAGTTAATTGTGTGCTCATGTATGTATAGGTTCATAGGATGTTTATGGATTTAGATTCTTCCATTGAGTCATACAAAAAGGATGGTCATTTGTTATATTTCAAGCAAGTGTGTAAAGAAGAAAAATAAGAGAGTTTGTGAACCAAGTGTATTTTGTGAGAAATTTTCAATACAAGTGAAGTTGTTTGTTCTCAAACAAGTCTTGTTGATTCTAAATTTGTGATTGTCTATCACACGCTTCTGAAATATATCAAATCTAGAGCTTAAGTTCTGATATCAGATGCTATAAAAACTCTAGCGAATTAGAATTAGAAACTCTTTGGGTATGTGAACCCCTAATTCAGAACCACTAAAACCCCCAAAATCAATTTACCACAACCCCAAGGAAGAGTTAGAATAAGGTTACCTTTCTGACCGAAAATCACGAGGAATGAGAACTAGTTCCCTACTCGAGGTTGAACACTCCACAACAGAGGTTGATCAAACCCATCTTGAATGTTCCAAGTTTGCAACCTAGATCAATAATTACAAATTTCAAGTGCTCTTGGCTGGCTTGAAAGAAACGACGCAAAGGGTCAAAATTCTATTCTGTAAAAACTGATCTCCCTTACAACCTAAATGATAAGCTTATATATGGTTTATTGATAAAAAGAAACTAGGTGGTATCAAATACTAATTCTAATTTCTTTTTGTATAAATAAATAAAAAATAAAATAACTAACTAAAATAATTAAATCATATTAATGCCAATACTTGTATCAAAATAAAGAAATTAAGACCTAATTGGAAGCTCCTAACTAAAACGAAATTAACATTATCATCAAATTGGTATCTTCAATGGAGTTTGATGGTAGGCTTGCTAGATCATATTAGAAGAGGTACATGAATGAACCGGTACCACAACTGAATGAGAGAGATCTTGAGATCATGGAAAGCATGGTTAAGAAATGACTAAAAGAATTTATAGTTACTGCTTATACTAACAATGTGCACCTTCCTTTTCGGTAGCTCGATCATAAGAACTCAAAAGTTAAGCATACTTGGCTTGGAGCAATCATGGGTTGGGTCCTATGAAATTTGCATTCATGGCCATAGGAAGAAGATCAAAAGTAGATTTGCTTTTAAAAAATAGTGGACTGGCATGGCCTAAAAATTGGAGATCAATGGTACACTCTTTGTCTTCTACATGGTGGTAATGTTATTATTTATCGGCATAAAGGACTGATTCACACCCGACGTTATCCTCCTGAAATGTGGGTGGGTAAAATTATAAGTGGTAGTCTCTGTGAATCCAGGTACAGTGGACGTGGGTGGGGTAAAAATGAAAAATTACCCCTTCCATAATTTTCGGAATTCCAAATTCGACCATATATACAAATTACTAAACCTTTGGCCATTTTTCATTACATGTCCTGTATGTAGCCATTACTTAGGATTTTCCTATTTTGTTATGGGTTAAGTACACAAGTAGCCCATTTAAATATTCTAATTACAAAAATTTGTGTTAACTATTGAAATTTTACGTTGTTGTCTAAAAATGGGCCCATTCAGGATGAAGTCCATAATAAAATTACCAGTTTGCCCATTAAAGTGTCTATTTGATAAATAACTATAAAAAAATTGAAATCCCAATAATATTGTATTTTGGGCGGTTTCTTTTTGAAATCTCATGATTTTAGAAACCCAAAAGCTACAACTCTCTTTTTTTCTCGTACCATCAACAAGCGCAACATATTTCGAATAGGAGGTCTTCTTTTGATTGATATCATATTGTATATTAGAATCACAAAATATGGTAGGATTTGAATCATATTAAAAATAATCATTCAAATACAAAATAAATTACATTAAATTAATTGGTATTAATTAAGGGCAATTGGGGAATAAAACATTATAATTTAAATTCGAAAATCTAGATTGTAAATATTTAACATAATAGCCATTTATGAAATAATGGGTATAATTTGACTCACTATAAAAAACCATTTTATTATTTGGATAATTTAGGTGAGTGGCTAAAATTGGGCACCCGTTTTAAAAAATGACCAATAGTATCACATTTTGCACAAATAGTTAGACCACATTTTAGGAGATTTAAAAATTTGATGATTTTCCAACTTTGCCCTTAAATTTATTTTTGTCCTTTCCCATTTAAAACCACCTAACATAGATTTATTTCTCATATTTAAAGGATTTAATTGATTTGCTTTTATATCTCTACCATTTAAATTTTAGTCTCAAGGTTGATCTCTCATAGCTTTCCCCTATGCAACGACCAATTGAACGACCAATTGAGATCAATGATATGAAAGCATGAAAATCTGTTAGCACCTGTAGCTTCTTACACATTAGGCCTTGTCATGATTGCAAAAGCTTCATGTTACCTACTACTCTTGACTTTGGCATGGATTGAGTTTAGTCTTATTCAATTTTCTTTATGTTTGTTTTTTTGTCAATGTTCTTTCTATTTGCTTCTCTCTCTCCCCCCTTCCCAATCTTTTTGGAGTTTGCAACATGTTGGGTATTTTTCATATTGTGTGAAAAACCCAACTTTAAGGCCCACATGAGCCATTAATGATTTTAGGGTTTATATATATATATATATATATATTACACATGTGCAGCCACCTAAGACATTGGGAGGAAAGAGAGGGAAAGTGTTTGCACGCAGATCGATAAAAGAAAACAGAAAAGAAAAAGGGAAAAGAAATTCATGTCGTATAGTAGCATTTTTTGCAAGATCGGAGGTCGATCTGTGGTCCGATCGAGGTGAAATTTTGACAGCGTGTTCACGACGAGGGTCTTCAATCTAGACGGTGGAGATTTCTTTTGGAGCTGCCTACAATCAGATATAGTGGATAGTTGGTGCCACTTTCAAAGTGAGATGTTTCTAATTTTCTTCCCCGATTTATTCCTTCTGTTTGTCGAGATTTATTGTCTCGAGATATTATTATTGTATGCCTCTAGTTATTGCTAGGGAGAACTTGGTGTACCCATTATTGATTATAGTGGAGATTTTAACTTCGGTCCGTGGTTTTTACTCCTCACATTGAGGGGGTTTTTCCACGTTAAAATTGCTTGTGTCTCATGCTTGTTTGAATTATTATTTTTACTTGCTATCTCCTATTAGGTTCACATAAGAGGGGATAATTGGTCCATAAAATTAAATGTTTATCCCAAGAAAGTGGTATCAGAGCGAGGTTAGAAATTAATTAGGCTTTGTGCTGAACAATGGAAACTAGTACAAGTAGAATGGTGACCTCGAATGACTCAAATTATCAAGTTTGGAAAAGGAAGATGGAAGATGTTTTATATGTGAAAGATTTTTATCTTCTTGTTTTTTCACTTGAGAAGCCTAAAAATAAAACTAATTTAGAATGGGAAATATGTCATAGAAAAGTTTTTGGCTTTATTAGACATTGGGTAGAAGAAAATATTCTAAATCATATTGGAGAAGAAACACATGCACAGACTATGTGGAACAAGCTTGAGTCGTTATATGCCCTGAAAACTAGCAATAATAAAATATTTCGGATCAAGCAAATGATGACTTTGAAGTATCAAGATTGAACACCTATATCAAATCACTTGAATACATTCCAAGGTATCATTAATCAGCTTGTTGGAATGAAAATCAAGTTTGAAGATGAGATACAAGGGTTATAGCTTCTTGATACATTGTCAGACTCGTGGGAGACTTTCAGAACTTTGTTATCAAACTCAGCCCCAAATGGAGTAATAAGTATGGACATGGTGAAAATAGTGTTTTAAATGAAGAGATGAGAAGAAAATCACAGGACTCTTCATCATAGTCAGAGGTTCTTGTTACTGAAAGTAGGGGGAGGAGTAAGAGTAAAGGTCCGAGGGGTAGACATAAAAGCAAAAGTAAGAGCAGCCGGTTATCCAATGTTGAGTGTTATCATTGTCGCATGAAAGGGCATATAAAGAAGTATTGTCAATAACTGAAAAGAGAAAGAAAGATGATAAAGGTAAGGAAAAAAAATGATGATGGTAATGACGTAGATAGAGTTGCTGCAGCTACCGAGGATTTCCTTATCTTATTTGATGGTGATGTTATTAATCTAGCTACACAGTAGAGCAATTGGGTGATTGATAGTGGCACGTCAATTCGTGCTACATCCAAGAGGGATTTCTTTGCATCATACACATCTGGTGACTTCAGCAGTGTTAGGATGGGTAATGATGGATCAGCAAAAGCCGTTGGTATTGGTGATGTGCACTTGGAGACGAAGAATGGTACTATGCTGGTTTTAAAGAATGTGAAACATATCCCTGATATTCGCATGAATTTAATTTCCACATGTAAGCTTGATGACGAAGGTTTTTGCAATACCTTCTACAATGACAATGGAAGCTTAATAGAGGCTCAATGATTGTAGCTAAAGGGAAGAAGTGTTCCTCATTGTATTTGATGCAAGCAATGGTTATTGACTCTGCAATAAATACAGTGGATGATGAAAAGAGTGTTGAATTATGGCATGAGAGACTCGGTCATATTAGTGAGAATGGATTGATGATTTTGGCCAAAAGGAATCATCTTTCTAGTATAAAGAATGCACCTTTGAAAAGATGTGCTCATTGCTTAGCAGGAAAACAAACTAGAGTTTCCTTCTACCACTCGTCCTTCGTCTGCTCGTCGAGTGCGTCCCTAGCTCTTGCTCGTCTAACGTAGCCGATCGAGTTTCTTCGTCCCTCTCCCGCTTATTGATTAGGGCGAGTCACTCAAGTCCCTTGGCACTTGTTCCTCTTTTCTTTTACGAAAATCCCGCTTATTCATTTTTCGGAAACTCAAGTAGCTCGTCAAGCAAAAAACAGAGGAGTTCCCTCACTACGAAAGATATGTAGCGGATGGCGTAGGTGTCTCAACACTCAAGGAAGTCAAATATACTTGACGTAGTATATTTTGATGTATGTGGTCCTATGAAGACAAAAATACTTGGAGGTTCCTCATATTTTGTGACATTTATAGATGATAATTGGAGGAAAATTTGGGTCCATACGTTGAAGACTAAAGATTAAGTGTTACAAGTGTTTAAACAGTTTCGTGTCCTTGTTGAAAGAGAAACTAGTAAGAAATTGAAGTACATCAGGACCGACAATAGAGGTGAGTATTATGGACCTTTTGATGAGTATTGTAGAAGCCATGATATTCGACATCAAAAGACACCTTCGAAGACTCCTCAGTTGAATGGGCTAGCTGAGAGAATGAACAAAACACTAGTTGAGCGGGTGAGATGTTTGCTTTCACAGTCACAGTTGCCAAGATCGTTTTGGGGTGAAGCATTAAGCACAGTTGTGCATGTTTTGAATCTCACACCATGTGTTCCTTTGAATTTTAGAGTTCCGGATAGAATTTGGTCAGATAAGGAGATATCCTATAATCACATGTATGTCTTTGGGTGTAAAGCTTTCATACATGTTCCTAAAGATGAGAGATCAAAGCTTGATGCAAAGATAAGACCATGTGTGTTCCTTGGCTATGGCCAAGATAAGTTCGGTTATAAATTATATGATCCAGTACAGAAGAAGCTCATAAGAAGTCGAGATATTGTATTTGTTAAAGACCAGACCATATAAGATATTAAGAAGATAGATAAAACAGAGTTTCAGTACAGTGATGATTTGATTGACTTGAATTCAGTTCCTTTGACACAACCTTCTATGCAAACTGAGAATGAGGTTCAGAATGATTAGTTTGATGGTACACTAGAGAGTCCAAAACAGGTTGAGGTAGAAGATGATGTTCATGTTGTTGGAAATAGAAGTTCCTACAGAGGTTTCACTTAGAAGATCTACCAGAAATCGGCGTTCTTCCACACGGTATCCAGTTGATGAGTATGTGTTATTAACTGATGGGGGAGAGCCTGAAAGTTATGAGGAGGCCATGGAAGATGAACACAAAAGAAAGTGGATTGATGCAATGAAAGATGAAATAAAGTTATTGCATGAAAAACCACACTTTTGACCTTGTCAAGTTGCCAAACGGAAAAACTGCACTAAAAGATAAGTGGGTTTATCGAGTGAAACAAGAACACACCTCACGACCACGTTACAAAGCGAGACTAGTTGTCGCAGGGTTCAGTCAGAAGAGGTGTTGACTTTAATAAAATTTTTGCTCCTGTTGTGAAGATGTCTTCTTTACGTGTAGTTATGGGTTTAGCGGCGAGCCTTGCCTTGGAGGTTGAGCAGATGAATGTCAAGACTGCATTTTTGCATGGTGATTTAGATAAAGAAATTTATATGGAACAGCTAGAGAGATTTGAGGAGAAAGGCAAGGAAAATCTCGTATGTATATTGAATAAAAGTCTTTATGGGTTAAAGCAAGCACCGAGACAGTGGTACAAGAAGTTTGAGTCAGTTATGGGGGAGCAAGGCTTCAAAAAGACTACTTCCGATCATTGCGTATTTTTGTAGAAGTTTTCTGATAACAACTTTATTATACTATTGTTTTATGTTTATGATATCTTGATTGTTGGCAGGAATATTTCAAGAATTGACACATTGAAGAAACAGTTTAGCAAATCCTTTGCCATGAAGGATTTGGGGCCAGTGAAGAAGATTCTTGGTATTCGTATAGCACGAGACAGAGCATCCAAGAAACTGTATATGTCTCAGGAGTATTACATAGAGAAGCTGCTTGAAAGATTCAACATGAACAAGACTAAAGCAGTAAGTTCTCCTCTATCCAATCATTTTAAACTAAGTAGCAAGTAGAGTCCTTTTACAGATAAAGAAAAGGAAGAGATGAGTAGAGTTCCGTATGCTTCAGTAGTTGGGAGTTTGATGTAGGCCATGGTGTGTACTAGATCAGATATTGCCTATGTTGTTGGTGTTGTTAGTCGGTTTATGTCCAATCCGGGAAAATAACATTGGGAGGCAGTAAAATGGATTATGAGATATTTGCGGGGTACTTCCAGTTTGAAGCTCACTTTTGGAAGTGGAAAGCCAGTGCTTATCGGTTACACTGATTCAGATATGGCAGGAGATTTAGAAAACCGAAAGTCTACTTCCGGAAATTTGATGACATTTGCAGGTGGTGCAGTGTCATGGCAGTCAAGATTACAGAAGTGTGTTGAACTTTTTACGACTGAGGCATAATATATTGCAGCAGCAAAGGTGTGCAAGGAGATGTTGTGGATGAAGCGATTTATACAAGAGCTCGGCTTCAAGCAACAACAATATGTGATATTATGCGATAATCAGAGTGCTATTCATCTTTGGTAAGAATTCAACTTTTCATTCGAGAACGAAACATATTGATGTGAGGTATCATTGGATGAGAGATGCTCTCAATGATGGACTGTTTGAACTTAAGAAGATACATACTGATCGTAATGGATCTGATATGTTGACAAAAAATATACCAAGAGAAAAACTTGACTTTTGTCGTTCCGTTGCTTGGATGACAATTTCTTTCACACAATGAAAAGGGGGAGATTTGTTGGGTATTTTTCACATTGTGTGAAAAGTCCAACTTTAAGACCCAATGTTTTTAGGGTAAAAATATTATACATGTGCAGCCGCCTACCACATTGGGAGGAGAGAGAGAGAAAAGTTTTTGCATGCAGATCGAGGAGAGAAAACAGAAAAAAAAGGAAAAACAAATTCATTCCGTGCAGCGTGTTCACAACACGAGGGTCTTCACAACACGAGGGTCTGATCGAGGTGAAATTTTGACAGCGTGTTCACAACAGGAGGGTCTTCAATCTCGACAATGGAGATTTCTTTTGGAGATGCCTATAGTCAGATACAGTGGGTAGTTGGTGCCATTTTCAAAGTGAAATCTTTCTAATTTTCTTCCTCAATTTATTTCATTTGTTTGCCGAGATTTATTGTCTCGAGATATTATTATTGTATGCCTCTAGTTGTTGATGGGGAGAACTTGGTGTACCCATTATTGATTATAGGAGAGATTTTGACTTCGGTCCGTGGTTTTTACTCCTCACATTGAAGGGGTTTTTCCACGTTAAAATTGCTTGTGTCCCGTGCTTATTTGAATTATTATCTTTACTTGCTATTTCCTGTTAGGTTCACACAAGAGGGAATAATTGGTCCATAAAATTTAGTGTTTATCCCAACACAACTTTGCCCCTGAAGTCGCTTTACGCCTCTTTTCCCCTCAAGTTCTTTATTATAGGTCACGATTGTGCTCACAAATCATAGGAACAAGTTTGTTGTGGAATACATTATAAGTATTGCCTTTGTAGATACCAACATTTATCCAAAATTGAAAATGCAACACTAGTGCAAACCATTGTAGATATTGACATTGACCTCGAATAGAAGTGCTACACCCAATGTAGACTACTGTAGATATCAACATTGACCCCGAAAATGAAAGTGTAGACTACTCTAGATACTGACATTTACCCAATAAATGGAAGTGTGACTCCAATGGAGACCAGAACCTACCATCAACGTATAAAAAGAAGTGCGACATAGACCACTGTAAATACTGACATTGACCTAATAAATGAAGTGCAGACCACAACTCACCATCAACTCACTAGTAATTATACATGTATCTATTGATATATACCAAGTGCATATGTTACTAAAGAGATTACCGTTTGGCAAGATGACTTCACGTGACAAGATATGTTTGATTTGATTTGATTTCATAATTGTATGGATCTCTTAAATATATTAATCATCCCACCTAGAAATTTTAAATTTTAGATTTTAGATTCTAACTTAGAAATTTATAAATTTCAAACGTTAAGTCAAATTTTGAATAATTTTTTATTTATCTACTTTCAAAATATACTTTCAATTTTTAAATTATATTTTAGTTGTTTAAATTTGATCATTTAGAGTTGATTCCTAGTAGGATGCGTTGTTTTTGCAAGTTATTGTACGAAATAAAGTCCCTAAAATTAAGCACATATAGTTATAGGGGTATATTTGTCTAAAATAATATTTAAGATTCTAAAAAAAATGTCACTTAACCATTTATAAAATATTCAATATGTTTGACCATTTTTTAAAACGCCTTATTTATTAGGGGTAACAACAGATATAACCATTTCAAAAAATGGCCAAACAACTTTCACTTTTGAGGAATGACCAACGTATAAATAGGAAAATCTATGCTAATTTTTTAGGTACGAAATTACCCTTTCCATGAGTTTTAAATGAATATATTATTTATCCTTTTTTATAGGATAATCAACCCTATATTTTTTTCCTAATAAATCATTCAAATAGTTTGAGAATCTTACCTATTCAAATATTTTTCCAAGAGAATTATACTAACAAATCTAAATAAAAAATATTAATTAAATTAAAATCTAAAACAAAATTTAAACAAAAAAATCATTTTAGAAATGGAAATATCAATACCGAAGATGGAAAAAAATACAGTAAAAATACGGTGAACAAATGAATAAATACGGTGAACAGATTAACAAATACCAAATACGATGAATAGATGAACAAATACTTGAACATTAAAATGAACATATACTGTGAAAAATAAGGTGAACATATAATGTTTATTTTTGTGACACCTGTCTCAAAAAGATACTGTAGAAACTCATATTGTTGATCTCTCTCTTCTTTACCCTCCGCCAATCCACATCCCACTTACCGCTTTGTCACTCGCATTGTTGCTCCACCGTTGTATCCTTGCTCTCCCTTACTCAATTCCATCCACTCTCCGCTCCACCTACAGTTATGTCACCCGTCTTGTTGCTCCACCGTTGTCTCCCTTGCTCAATTTCGTCCATTCCCTGCATTGTTGTCACCCTTGCTCAATTCTCGTCCATTCCTATTGTCTCCCTCGCGATACTCCTTGATCATGTCTTACTTTGTGTGTTGTCCTCTTTGAGTTATGTTAGGTAGGAGTGTTCAAAAAACCCGGTAACCCGATTAACCCGAGCAACCCAACCCAAACTGGGTTAGGTAAATTTTTGGTTTGGGTTGGGTTACAAAATGCAAGAACCGATCAATTCAGTTCGGTTCTCGGGTTTATTGAAAAAAAGTTCGGTTCAACCCGAACCAGACCGATTTTGTAATATATATATATAGGGTTAGGGTTAAGGTTCCTCCATTTGCCGCCTCCTACCTCATGCTCTCTCTCTCTCTTTCAATCTCAACCCCTCTCTCACCGCCTCCTCCCTCTCTCATCTCTTAATCACTCTCCTTTCGATTTCATTTCTTCGCCCTTTCAAACTCTCACTTCTCTTCTCTCCATCTCCACCAACGCTCGTCATCGCTAGCTATTTTTCGTCTTTGCAAGTCGTCGCAAGCAGTCACAAATTGCTGCAATATATATTGTAGGTTATCACTCATCGCCTCTTATCTTTTGCTCCAGTTCTTGCTGCTTCAGGTCACTAGTCGTCCGGCTGGCTTGCTGCTTCAGGTTGATGGTCGTCATTGCTACAGGTCGCTAGTCGTCGCTTCTCAACGTGATGTTTTGGCAATGGGTTTCAGAAAAAAAAACAAAAAAAACGTTAATCCGATGGC
Organism: Momordica charantia; assembly: GCF_001995035.1. Next base: position 103,172 of record NW_019104550.1, read on the forward strand.
CCAACCCTACCCAACGTGAAAAGTATGGGGTTGAGTTGGGTTGGGTTGGCCATTAGCTTCGGTTCCATCGTGTTCATGAACTGACTAACTCGAAAATTTGGGTTAGTCCAAAAAATCCTCCTAGCCCGACCCAACCCAACCCGTGAACACCCCTAATATTAGGTTATATTCAAATATATATTTAAAAAGGTGAGATGGTTTTTAGAATCTAGGAGAGAAAATGTAGTAAAGCAGAGATAATATAACAAGAAACAAATTTGAGAATCTAAGAGAGAAAGTATTATTTTGATTTTGAAAATAATAACTAAATATAAAGGGTAAGATGGTCAAAATCAAACCTGTAAAACAGTTGGAAAAATCAAAATAAACATTTTTTATTAAATTCTATTATTTATTTTGGTAATTCCTGTAGTCGCCCTTCTTATTTCCACCCTGATCCATGATATTGGGTTCATATCCAAGACCAAGTCCAGCCCAAATAATTGACGTAAATAATAAAAAATAATATTTATATTTTATGTTTTTAACAAAGTTTGAAACCCTCACCCTTTGCAAGTAGCTTATCACAACAACTTCGACTTGTGGTGTCTCATCAACAGATTGCCCTTTACCACGCCTGCTTCCCAGCCATAAACAAAGTTGTTGCATTGCTATCAAGGATAATCTCCCTCTTCCACAATAACTATCTTTCATTTTCTATTTTGTATTTATATCTTCTGTGTTGATGAACTATTTTGACACTTAATTCTATCACACACATATATATATAATAAATAAAGTAAAATAAAGTATCAATTATCGTTGATTGCAACTATATTATGTTTTATGATTTGTATATGTCTATATTCCACACGGAATGATATAACAGAGAGAATTTATAGAAAGAGATAAAATTAATGAGGGAAAATAGAGGGGATTTCGAGAGAAAGAATAGAGGGGATTTCGAGAGATGAGGGAAGAGAGAATGACAAAAGTTGAATGACAAAATTGTCACTAAGTAATAGAGAAAATGTTTGAACTTAAAACGAGCAAAATGAGGAGAGAAAGTTTCTCTCTATTGTGTGTTTTCTATATAGTATAGATTCACTCTTAATTAACTTAGTACATTATTCTATTTTCACCAAACTTATGCATTTCTATTATTGATGAAGAAGAAAAATATACCTCCAGCAACCTCATAAATATACCTCAACAAATTTGCAGAATTATCACACGTGTTCCCCTTCTTAAGTTTCTCCCGCAATAAGATACATTGTTATTTTCTTTCAACCTATGTTTTAATTAAGGGAAAATACTTAGCTCCTTACCAATTAAGACCTATCTTTATTTTCGTTAATCTAGTTAGTTTATCTTCTATATATTGCATTCATGTTGCAATGTGTGTATCTATTGTTCGAATTCGCAAGTGTATGGATCGTCACAAGTAATATAGAAGTAAGTAAAATATCGTCTCCACAAAGAATGAATGATTACTAATTACCAAATTCGAACGTTTAATGGTGGTGAAATGAAGTAATTCTAAAAGAAACTTGTTCAATAACAAAAGAAAATATCACAACTATCAACAATCAAAAGTAAACTCAAGCGGATTAAACTCTAGAGCATGACTTCACCGATATCACCCTTTAACTCTTCCTACTACTTTATCCTAAACTTTTCTCAACAATTGTTGTTGGTGGATTCTACCCTATTGACTCGATATTCTTTCTCAAGCAATAACGATTTTCTTCTAAAAGTAGAGTATTTATATCTCTATGACTACTCCGATGATTCAAATAATTAAGCACGTAGAATCCAAAAACTATGCCACAAAATTCACAAGAATATCTCTATCTCTTGCTTTAATTTGGGAGAACAATTCAAATCTAGTCAATAATCTTGTTTCTCAACCTCGATTTATGGCAATGAATCAATGTAAAGAATGACCAAATCTCAATAATGCATTAAGAATATAAAAAGTTAATCATAACCAACAAGTTTAGAAAGAAAATCAAAATAAAGAACATAGAAGAGTCAAGTTTGATAAAGACTACATCAATGCCCTTAGTTCATGCTTGAATCCAAAAAGAAAATCTCAATCAACATCATTGAAGGAAGTTAAAGCTAAAGGAGAGAAAGAAGAGGAGAAAGAAAACAAATCTGGCGATCGCTCGAGCCTTCGTTGTTCACGTTCCTTCCAATCTTCTCAAAATCCCAACTTTGCTCCCTAAAACCATTATGCTCCTCTGTTTTTCCTCCGGGCGGCTAGGGTTAAAATGAGATATTTAACAAAATTCTATCGCGAGCGCCTAGGTGCCCAATTTCGGCGCCTAGGCGCCCAAACACGTGCCAACAAAAACTCCGCTTCCAACTTTGTAGCACCTAGCCTAGGTGCCCAACATTCTGCTGGTCGGCGCCTAGGCGCACAACACTCTGCCATTTTGTCAATTTTCAGAGCCTAAGCACCCAACGCACTGGAATTTGGTTCGCTTTTGCTTCTTTATTTACTCTTTTTCTCCTCTTCATCAACTCAAGCCCTACAAAAGAAAGAAATACAAAAAACAATTAAACTACCCAAAGGAAATGTCGGTAAAAACTATAAAATGACTAAAAAACACACTAAATTACTAGAGCCAAAAGTCACTTATCATTACCGTTTTTGCACAACGATGTAATTTAAACACAAAAAATGCATAATACAATGATAAAGGATATTGTTGAGAAACACATTGCTCTTTGATTACTATTCTTGAAAGAAATGTGAATATTGTCGATAATGACAACGAGAACCTATCGTAGAGTTTTTACTTGAGCTTGTATCATTTTTCTACTAGTTATTGCTGGATAAATATACGCTGTATATATAAACTGAATAATATTAGCAAATAGATTACAGCGTAATTGACTACAAACAATTTAGATTCTGGTAACTTGATCCACACCAAAACTTGATAAATATAGTTGAGGCACGCTTCAATAGCGCTGACCTGAAGACAATTATTCGCTCTGCACAAGTTGTTAGCAGACTATAACGATCGTCTCAATAGGATACAACGACTAACTCTAGTAGAACAGCAACCTTGAACTAYTCGGATCTGGCAAAACTTTTAGACACTTGCTCTCAACACAAACAAGAACAACAACTCAAAAGAAAAGAGAACTCTTATTCGAGAGGAGGAACTCAAATAATGAGAATTGCTTGATGTCTCATATGAGGAAAAAAAAACTACAACAATATATAGTTGTTCAAACATGTAACATCTCACAAATAACTTAAACACATATGTAACCTTTTAAAAAATGTCACATATGTAACTTTAACCCATATAAAGTTACAAATGGTTAACTTTGTAACTTTAACAAAATAAAGAAATAACTTAAAATTTAATAAAATAAAGAAACAAAACCACTAAAATAATAAATAAAGAATAATATTCACAACGTATATGTGAATAGATTCTTTTTAAGTTTCACTTTCTTTCCCGTTGACAGTTGTAACATTTTTCTACCACATTAGTTTAGCCTATTGAATTTTAAAAATAATTAATAAATAAGAAACAATCAAACTATTCACCCTCCTAGCTTATGTGCATCTAGAAAATCCATAAATCTATTATTTGGGACCATCACACGCTCCTTCCCATGTGATTAAACCATTCTTGAACTCTTCTCCTACTTCTGGCCGCTCCCCCTTCCACCTGGCTAGAACGTCCATGTTCCTGCCGATACAGCTGTCATTCTCCAGCGCATAAACGGCCGGGGATATGGCGTGGCAGAAGCTTAAGATGATGAAGCCATGGATGCCATTGTCCAGACAAGATCTGTGAGAAAAAGAGTATTGAATAGTGAAGGAGAAAGCATAGGAAACGCCATTGCCCTACAAGCTGGATGGTTTTGGATGATGTTAATGGGGTGTCCCTTCTTGAACCGGAAAAGTGAGAGAAAGTGAATAAAATGAGCATAAAGAGAAGGTTAGAAAAGGGGGCTCCATTTTGACTAAGTCCCTATTGTTTCTTCACTCTTCCATAACTGGAAGTACTCTGTGAATTCAATTCGATACCTATTTAGAAGTTTTCGCTATCAAGCCAGTTTGGGGACCACCTCAACTCCTCTCTTCTCGAGAATCCTTATCAGTATATCTGTATATGGATAGCTATCTTTGGAGCACAGATTTAGGTTTGGCCTCAATTGATGGGTTTGTCTTGGTATCATGTTCATATCCTTGTATTGAATGATCTCGATTTTTTGCTTTCTGTTCCAACTTTCTACTTGATTTTTTCTCACTTCTGAGTGGTCAAGGGGAAGTTCTGTAAAAGCAATGAAAATAATTGCCCACTTGTTTCTCTAGAGGTGATCGGAATGGATTGTTAAAAGATCAATTCCTATCGAAATGGATGTAGTAGCGGCCTGCTAAAATCTATAGTCTTTATTTGATCCAGGATGTGTGGTGTATATGCCAATTCCGAAGTGATTTAGTAATATGCTAATAAATCGTTTAATTAGTCGTTTAATTTAATTGGTGAATATCTTTCTTAGTTGTAGGGTTCGGGGAATGGAATGGAAGCTACAAGCAACCATTTACAAAGTAAAACATAAGGTCGAAAATTACCAATATAATCTTAGACTTTCAAAATTGTGTTTATTTTAGTCTTTAAAGTTCAAGAAGTTCTAATTAAGCTCTAAATTTCAATTATGCATTTAATACGTCTTTGTCATTAACTTCATCAATTTAGTGTTTACAGAACACCTAACTATACCAATTAGAGATCATCCTGGCGCAACATGACAACTAAAGCATGCCAAGAGGACTAATTCTAGGCAGACGGACTAACATACTAGAAAAATATCACGGTTCTATTGCTTTACATCATCTCTAATTAAAAGGTAAACATGTAAAACTAATAAAGTTAACAATAAAAATTTATTAGACCCAAAATTTAGAGATTAATTGAAACTTTCTAAAACTTAAAAGCGACAAAATAGATACAAATAGAAATAGAAGATGAAGGGGAAGTAAATACTATAAGAGACCAATGACAGCTACATAAAATGTCTCCTTAATAGAGACAAAGAATATGAATGAAGTAAATCTCAATAAAGGAGATAACTAAGTCTCTCATCCCAGTAAATTTCACGTTTAAGAGGTCTAATCAAACACTTGCTTCCCAAAAACTCATTAAACTTAATAGCCATTTAGCTTCGGTAAAGTTTTGAAGGGTCGTGTTGTGCCACTACTTAATAGCTCGAGGGTAAGTACAAGTGCATACTGTCACAAGTAATAATATGAAAATATTCCAAGTTCGTCTCCACATAGACTAGTTTTCTTTTAAAAATTTAATTTGTAAACCGCTTGAATGAACAATCAAGTTTGGGATAAAAATTTAGTGCATATGTTGAGAAACACAATTTAAAAACACATTGATTAAAAAAGTCACCCCCTACTAAGATTTAGTTCTAAAAAGATGAATTACACCTACCAAATGTACCCGTAACTATGCTCAATTTATGCAAATTGRGTCCAACTCCTATTCCATAACGCTTTTGATTTGTTTAGAAGCTTAAGATAGTATTTTCATATATCTACGAAACACTAGAATCCTAAATAAAACAAACTTGAACTTACATTTAACAGTTAAGAGAGCCTATATCTAAGATCTTGTTTGAGTTCTTATTTCTAAGTAACTTCCCGTTTTACCTTGATGAAATTCGTTTGACTCTAATCTTTTCAGAATTAAAATCAAACTAACATGATTTGAAAATCAACTGGATAAATTAGATCAATCAAGATAAGCAAAGGAGCGTAATACGTCGTGCTCACTGATAGATGTAATTATTAATGATAAGAACTAAAGCATTCGTAGGAGGGTTAAAGAAATAATTTAGTTACTCATGGAAGTAAAATAATTGAACTAATAAGAGAATATAACAAAAGAATGCATTTTCATTAGAATTGGAAAGAAAATACAAAATTGGAATAAATTGAATTGCAATAAAATAAACAAAGAATAATTGTAGAAAAATAGTTGAAGAACAAAACTTAAATGCTAGAACAAAAACTCAAAAACTAAAGTTTGATAACAAAGTAGAAAGGAAAAACAAAAGCATAAATGAAGTGTGTTTAGATGATCTTTGGGAGCTCAATTTATAGGCTTGGGAGGTAACAAAGTGTTTGATAATTCCATGCAAAATTGGTAACCACTCGTTGTTGTAGAGATCTTAGGAAGTGAGACCAAATCTCGGAAGCATTGTGAAGCTGGACCTTTCAAAGTAACATGGTCGGCGCATTCTTATCATAAATCTTCAATTTTCCTTACAAAATAAATATATTTACACTAATTAACCTTCATTTACCTATAACTAAATACCCACCAAGTCCTTAATCACAAAATACGCACATTTTCGCTAAGATAGATTCAACATCATGCATTTTTCATCCTAAATAACCTTCAACTACGCAGGCAAATCTATTCTTTTTAGCCTTTTAAGGCTTATCAGGTTATCCAGCAAATTACCTTTTTTTAGAAAAAGAAAAGGCAAAGATTTTCTCCCACTGCCACTCCAAAGAAACTCAAGCATTCATGCATGCCTCTAATTTGATCTCTTTGGATACTCGAGGTATCGAGAGATCCATTACTTTCATTAAGCTCATAGTCCATCTTCACTAATTTTTTAGGAGGTTTCGCCTAATCGACAAAAGTAAGCTCCAAGAGACAACAAGGATTTAAAAGTTATTAAAGATACGTTTGGTTGGGAATCAAAAAACAAAAATTTGAAACAATGAAAACCAATGTTGAAAGTTGTATTCTTTATTTGTTTTCAGTATTTTCAGATATGTGTTTGGTAGCAGATTTGGTAATTGAATCTCAATTTAAAAAGTTGTTCAATGTGGGTTTGTTTAGTAATACATTTGTAAACTAGAGGTAGTTACAAACTAAATGTTTAGTTTAATCTAAAGTTATATTAATTAATTTATTAACATATTTTTATGAATTTTGTATAATTATTATTTTACAAGGTTATATAATTTAGAATACATTATATTTTACCTGTTTAAATTTTAACAAACATAAAATGAGATAATAATATGAAATAATATATTTATCAAAGTTTTTATCATTTTTAATGTAATTCTGCATCTTAAAATCGTTTTCAGAATTTATACTGTTTGGATCATAGAATCCGAAAATAAAAACTGAATCTATTTGATTCAGTGAATATGGAAATAAAAAACAGAATTCGAATTTCCAACCAAACAAACCCTAAGTTTTTCAATTCTATTATTTATGTTCAAGGAGGTAATTACAAAGCCAAGGGAAAATTCGAGAGCACCCTAATCTCTCCAAACACTATTCCTCCATAAATAATAAGCCAAAAAGATACATGGCCCCTATACTACCTAATACCATTTTTAGGTGGGTGCCATCAACATGATCAAGTAATCTATTGAAACTTAAAAGCCAAACAATTGCAGACCACAAAAGAATACATTAAAATGGAAAATGGAGTTTCTGACCTGGAATCAGCCTATCTTTTTTCCTTGCATTTGCTTTGCTTTGCTGCAGCCCAAAAGCTCTTTTTATCTGTCATGTGCTGGTGGTATCTAAACAAATATGTCTTCCAGAAAACAAAAAAAGGCCGAGTCTGTAAGAAGTACTTCATTTAAAATAGTATCACCAATCTATGAAGATTTTCCTCCTGTTTTCTTTCAAAGTAGATGAGAAAGATCACTTCTCCCATCCCCACCTAATCTCTCGTTTTCTTTCGTTTTTTCCCGATATCTAAAGTATCACGAGCCCATGCTCACCCCTACTATGTAACAGGAAGATTCGCTCTCCCAAAATCTAACTCTAGGAGATAGCAAGGGTTTTAAATTAACAAGTTTTCAGAAGGAAAATGGATCTTCCTTCTATGAAGTATTTTTCATTGATAAGACTTGAGTGTAACAAGATATGTTGTATACAACCACAAAGGCCACATAACTATTAAGATACAAATGCAGTAGTTCATCAGCAGCACACAACATCATTTTAAGCTCAAGCATAACATACTTTTAAGTCATAAATATAACAAAGGAGTTGAATTTTAGGGTCAACTAGTAGACATCAACAGCATTACTGACAAGCTCTCGTCCTCGCCCTCGCCCTCATATAACAATATCATCCTGCCATCAAAATCTTTTGAAGGGAGTCATACAACAGTGCTCTAAACAGACAACTCGGTTCGTGAAACCAGGATCCCATCAGTATCTGCATACAGCCACTCCCCGTCCATGATCCTTGTCCCGGCTATAGTTAATGGGACGTGCTTTTCTCCAATTCGCTTTTTGTAGGCTTTCATTGGATGTGAAGCAAGAGCCCTAACCCCGATATCACAACCGTTTATTTCATCCACGTCTCTAACACATCCATTCACAACTATACCAGCCCACCCATTGTTCTGAGCCTGGACAACAGGATTGCCACCCAATATTGCACACCTCTTACTACCTCCCCCATCCACAACAAGAACTCTGCCATTACCCTTCTCCTCGAGGAACTCACGAATCAAGACGTTATCTTCGAATACCTTCAGTGTGACTACCGGTCCAGAAAAGACTTGGCGTCGGCCATATATCTGGAAAATTGGCTCAAGGGCCCGAAGTTCACCACTCAGAATGAGCTGTGGATTAGCATCACAAACTTCTGCAGTGGTAACCAAGGCCATTTGCTCCAAGCACCTTAGTTTGTAGACAAAATGAATTCAGTTAAAGAAGAAATTGTCCCATTTGGTCATTTCTTGAAAGAAAGAAAACATAAAAAATTTTCTGGTAAAACACAATCACAATCATTTGCATTTCAGTAAATATATGCTGTAGTAAGGAGAACTAGAAAACCAATCTTGAGTCTAAGCAATATTCTCTTAGTAAAGATAATGAAGGGCAAGAAGCAGATGGGAGAAAAAACTACAAACTCACATGCCACAAAATTGTCACACAGTACCTCATTATGGTTTTTGGCAGGCCTTAACCACCAATTTTTTATCGACAGTGTTACAGGCCATGGGGAGATTAAAGATACCTCCCCCTCACCAACTAACTCCCTTGGCCCTTCATGTAACTAACAGTATACTATGGGCCCCACACAATATTGAAAACTTCCCTCTCACACAGCCCTCGATTTCGCACACGCTTACACGCTTACACACCTGCTTACTGGGGTCTATCACCTTTTTTTTTCTATCACAAACTACCTCCTCCCAATCCATAATTTTGCTCTAGTTCATTAATTCCCATGCTCCATAATGATTGTAGCTTATTTCTCAAGCACTTCAGAGAAAACTTCAAATATTATTTGAGGGGTCTTGGACTCTTGATCACAAAGTTCAATAACAATAGCGAGGTCCATTTAACGTCATTTTTCCAATTGATGTTCAATTATTCAAAAATGAAGTTGATTCATTTTCGATTCCCGAAAACACATTTAAAAATTAAAATTTGTATACTATTTCAAAAAACTAGTAAAGATAAATGGTTGCTTTCAAACTTCTATACTTTGGTATTTCAAAACTTACATTAAACATGAATAATCGTCCTCATCGTACTTACTCTGTACTCTCTCTTTTCTTCTGATAGTAAACTATTTCATCGATAGCTGAAATATACAAGCAAGATTGGAAAAGAACTTGTATATAAGGCACTAAGAAGAAAATAAACAAAAACTATAACTTCCTGAAGTAGATCAAATTTAGAATACAAATCATTGAATATCCTTTTATGCCTTTCAATCCATAAATCCCATCAAATAGAACTAAATCTGGATCCACAAGATCTTAGCTTTATCCCCAGGAGCAGGACTGTGACCACATAAACCCAACAACATCAATTTTTCAATCTTCTATGCATCAGCAAAGATAAGTTGAAAAAACTTAGCAGCTTAAGCTTGCACACAAGAACGGGGGAAGAAGATATAACCTTGGTCTTCTCTTTCCTATATCCTTTCAAAGGAAAACCAATCTAGCTGATAGAAAATGAGGAAGTTTTTCCTTTGAACATTATCACTATTGTTACTTACACTTCTTGGGAATGAAAAACTTTTTTCCAAAAAAATTATTTTTTCCATAATATTTGCATTCCTTTCTTATACATCAAAACTCTTCCTCCAGTCTTTCCTCTCCAGACATTTCTATACCCACTTACATTCCCTCCTTACACTCACTCTATACAAAGGCATAACTTTTTTTTTATATCAAAAAACACAACTTTCATTGAGAACAAATGAAAGGATACAAGAGAGAACTTACTAATCGTCCCCATATTTCCCACTGCAAATCCTTTCTTTCCAACATTAAAACGAGAACAATTACCATAGTAGTTTTAGCCTTTTCCTAGAAAAGAAAAAAACCAGCGAAAAACATGCTTTCTATTTTTAAACAGATGGAAAAATACATTTTGCATATATGTTATCCATGTAGCTTTCTTCTTCTGTATTAAAAAATTATTATGACGACAGAGAACTGAAAGATAGAAACCAATAACAGAATACCAACAAGCGAATCAAACAAGCCAAAGACACATTCCTCCGTACAATTTATTGTGATGCAGAAATCCGATTCCAGAAAAAGTAACATCAAATCCAAATCAAACAAGTGGCATGGCATATTACAAGTTTATCAGATGAACAATATCAATAATAGTCATTAAATCAACCAAAAAGTAACTGATCCAATTGCGATTCAATCTCCACGATCCCACATTGAGATTTGGGTTTCAGGGCAGGAGATAATTAACTAAGTAAACGAAATTCACAATGGAATTCGCCGATCTTAACAAGAAACCCTTCTAAAATCCGAGAAAATTGAGAATCAGCTTCAGAATCCCAAACTTTTATCAATCAAACCAAAAAAGGAAATTTCAAAATAAGAACACGACATTCATTTTGGGCAGACCCATAATAACCAAATCAAACAATTGGCAACGACGAAATCTAATTCCCACGAATCAAGATCAATTTCAAACAGAACAGAACAAACCCAAATCCAGAATAGAGAAGAAAAGTGTAATACCTTAATAAATTTAGGCGGAAAACGAGAGTCCAAGCTGTTGAAGAAGACCCAGGTGAGGGGTTGAAGAATAAATACGAAGACCAGAGGAGAGGGAGGGAGACGATGTGGGAAAAGGGAAGAAAATTTGAGGAATTAGTTTGTTGAATGAAAGCTAATTATGGCACTCAGTAGTTATTCTAAATTAAACAAAAGTTTGGATCTTTATTTTTCATCTCTAAAACTGACCTTCTGTTTTTCTTTTTTCTTTTTTCTTTTTTCTTCCTCCCATTTTTTTTCCTTTTTTTCTCCTTCCTTTCTTTTTCATTTCCCATCTCCTTTAGTTGAGTTGAGTGTATGTTTAAAACAAATGGGAAATTTGTCTTTAGAAAATAAAAAATAAAATAGTAACCGGCATCTAATAAATCATTTATAAAAAGTATCTAGTAGGTCCATAAATTTTAAATTTTGTGTCTAATAAAATTTTCCCTTTTCAATTTTATCTAATAAATCCCAAATTTTAAAAAATATCATATAGATCCAACAAATTTCAATTTCTTGAATTTAATACCATTCAAAAAACTTCCTATAAAAAAAAAAGTTAGTGAAGATATTAAGAATTATTTATATTTTAAATATTAATAATATTTAATTAAATAATTAAAAATAAACAAAATTATATAGTAAAAAGAAAAGTCAACATATGAGTTGTATTATTATAAACTCATATTATAATGTTTTGCTTTGAGCTGAACAATGTATGGAATGGAGATTCGAACTTTTAATTTTTTAGTCGATGATATATATTTTAACTAATTAAAGTTAGTTGTTTGATGAGACTCTATATGGATCTTAATTAAAAATATTTTTTTAATTATTAAAAAAAAATCCTTTCTTTTTTTTTTTAAGAAAACTAACAAGATATATCTACCTAATTTATTTAGTACAAGTATAGGTAATTGTTCACTAAAATAAAAATGAGTAATTAGTATTCTTAACCTATAAAAGTGCTTTTAATAATGCATATTATAATTCAATCAATGAATAAACAAAAAATTATAATATTAAAATAGTTTTTAAGATTTAAAAAGGTTTTGCCAGTATATTTTAACTTAATAAATATTATAATTTAATTAACAGATAATAAATATGTATTAACACTATATAGTAAATACTATATAATTTTGAGAAAATTTTAAAATATATCCTCCATTCTACTTTCGATAAATTTATAAGAATATTATTGGAATGCTCTTTTTCTTTTTTTCTTCCTTTAAGTAATAAAACTTGATGCTTTTAAAATAAAGTAGATATATGTCGGTGAATTTCAATATTAAAATTTTCAATTTTTATTACTTTTATTATACCACTACTTTCACAACTCTCATAAAATATGAAATCATGGCTTTTTTTTACTAATTTTATGTATAATATTTCTTTAGTAAAACAGATGTGGAGTCAAATTTCAAGAGAGAGAGTAAATATTTAATTTTTATTTGAGGATCTTTTGATCCGTAATACATGATTTAACCAATTGATAGTATAATAAATATAGTTTGTGATGAAAAGTAAGAATAAAAATTTTTAATCGAAAAAATATTTCTTATATGCCTTTGATCAAGTAAAACATCATGGGTGGATGTCAATTGTCAATCAAATTCAATTGAGTCAATCCATCATCTTTTTAAGTCTTGGTTTTTGTTTATCAAATGAGACGGGGTGGTTGAAATAATTTCTTTGAGGGGTTTGAAAATTTGCAAAATTATTTATTAAAAAAATGTCAATTTTGTATGAAGATAGAGTATGAAAATTTAAAGGAATCCTAGTCGTTCTAAAATAAAAGCCATAAAATTTTCTTACAATTGAGCCACTGAAAAGGAAGGTGCACTTTGTTGGTATAGGGAGTGACTATCAATTCTTTTAAACTTTTCTTGACCATTCTTCCATGATCTCAGGATCCTTCTCATTCGGATGTGGTATCGGTACATTCATATACCCCCTCCTCTCTAGTCGGGCGTCACATGCCCACCAGCTTCCGCTTTTTAAGTTTTGTTTCAAATAAACAAAATCTTTCAAAATAAGAAACAAACTTTTTAAAATATGCTTTAAGTAAGTTTTCGAAAAAGAAATAAAATTTTAATTTGTTTTTAAAAATTATTTTTTAAATAAAAATGTGAATCCTACCGTTTTATTCTTCGTTTTTAATTTTCTTTTAAAATAAATATTTTGTTCTTAAATCTTTTAAATCAAGTTTAAATAAGTTTTAAAAGAGAAATAATAAATCTCAAATTAATAAAAAGTTTTTTTTATTAAATAAGTTTTAAGAGATTCAAAGACTTTTGTTTTAAAATTAATAAATGTCATATCTGAAATTAAGTAAAAGTTTGTTTTTAAAATAAAAGTAAAAAAATGAATAAGATATCTTTTTAAATAAGTTTGATTTTAAATAAGAGATTTTCTTTTTTAAAACGAATTTCAAACTTCAAGTAAATAAAAGGTTTTTTTCTTTTTAAATAAAAWTTTTTTGTTTTTTTTAACAAAGTTTAAAAATAAAAAGTTTGTATTTTAAAAAAGAAACTTAATTTGTATCCTAAGGTGTTGGCACATTGGTAAGGGACTTGGGTATTAATATTGGTGGCCCAAGTTCCCGTCCTTGTGTGCCTTAAAAAAAGATTGATTTTATTTATTTATTATTCTTTTATCATTGTTTTACTGAATAATTATTTCGAAAACTCCAATGATGGAAATTAGAACTTTTCAATATTCTCGAGGTGTTAAATTTTTTCTAATGACTTTCATGCCACTCATACCTATTATAATTCATATATGAAGTGTGAATTAATATAACGTGTGATATTTCAATCAAAATACAAAAATATTTTTTTTGTTGGACCAAATAAAATAATAGGATAATTTTCGACAAAATATGGTACCGTTTCCGAACGGGTGTCGTAGGGTGCTAACACCTTTCCTACGTACAACCGGCTCCAAAACCAAAATTCTGTTTTCGTAGACCAAGTTTTTTTAAATAGGTGATAAATCACATTTCGTAGATGATTGATGGCGACTCCAGACCCTTATCTCGAAAGAGACTCTTTAGGTGATAACATCGGCCGCTTCGCGTCATGATGATGTTGCGACAGCTTGGCGACTCTACTGGAGACTTTAAGAGAGTCAAGTCATTTATTTTGTCATTTATTAACCTTTTATTTTGTTATGTTTGGGTCTGCTTTGTTGTTTGCTTTTATATTGTATCATTGTAGTTATTCTATTGTATAGTGATTAATTTGATTTTGCATGGTCATACATTTCACACAAACTCACAAGCCTCCTACTCGAGTTTTACCCTTAGGATTAGATCGGAGACTAAATAGTGTGTGACCTTTGTAGAATTTCGATTCTCGTGCTGGCACATGAAATTCTCCACTCAAAGTCAACCATACTGCAAAAGCATATGGAAGATTTGTGGGTCATTATCCTCTAGAATTAAATGTCATGCATATTCATGTCTCTCTCTTAGGGTGAGTTAGAATCTAGCATTGCATTTACATGCACTAATAATTGCATAAAATATTGTTTCAAAAAAAAAATAATTACATGATATGTATGATATCATTAGGGCACTTTGTAGCATATTTAAATAATTTTTTTTTCATTAAGGAAAATTGAACTAAAAAAAACTCTATGTCTTTCTCATGTATCATGTCTCATGTTTCCATATCATAAAGATATATCATTTTACATGTCCATGGTTCCCATGCATCACTAAAAAAAAATTATATGTCTTTCTCATGCATCGTTTAATATGTCCATATATATATTTTTTTTGAATAAAAAGAAGCATTATTTTCGCAAGCATTATTTCACATAATCATTTAAATTTCCATCAATTTGTGATCCAACATTTGCATAACATCATCTCATGCATATCAATTTCCATTTTAAAATATTATTTCAAAAATTTTTGTGCATTACATCATCGATAATAATTCTCATTTATTTCTTTAAAAAAAATAGTTCAATAACCACATATTTACCATTCTTTATATACAAGGTACATAAAGCATCATAACATGGGAGAACTAAATGCTGAGCTAAAGAAAGTTAGAGACGAAATCCACGAACAAGCCATGGAAGAATTGAATGCTAAGCTAAAGAAAATGAGAGACGAGGTCCAAGAACATGTCACAGAGATACAAAATGTTGAGCTAAAGAAGATGAGACAAGACATCAGTAAGATTTAATAGCAAATAAAAAATATTTGCAATATCTTAGAGAAGAATATTACAATTGGGGGCATTTCTCAACCAAAAAATTTAGTCGAACCTCGTAATAATTCATCACCTAGAGTCGACCCACCTCTCTGTCAACCAACAGAGGGCTTCTCCCAACATAATTCGTCACATGAAGATCAACTTTCCAAGAAAGGCCAACAAGCTCCTACAATCTGTCAAGCTGAATTTACATTCCAAGATGGACAAACATCAAATGACTCAAATAATTTATAAGGTAAAAGAAAAGAGAATGTTACCAATAGAAATGCTGAAGAAGCTGAAGAAATTATTTCCTTTCTAAATCAAGACAAGCATGACATAGGTATGATCCATACTCAACAGAGAATAGAAAAAGAAATTGCAGAGAAAGAGTATGCTCAAAGATGGAGAGAAGCAACTGAACAACTGCCAGTGCCTTTAATTGATAAAGAGCCACATTCTAAAACGAATAGAAACTCTATTAAAAGGAAAAATAAAGTCAAGACAGTAATCTCGAAGTGCAAGTGAAGGCACCAACAAGGATCTGCGGTATACAATCCGTTTATATTACCTATAAACTCATTGGTTCTGCAGTATGACCCACAACTAAGATTGCCAACATTACCAGACAATCATAGTAGTCGGAGATAACTAAAGCGAGTGAGCTTTCATCCAATCCCAATATCCCATATCGAGCTATTATCCCAATTATTTCAAAGTCATCTATTAGCTTCGGTACCCGTAGAACCGTTGCAACCGCTTTATCC
The DNA here is from genome assembly GCF_001995035.1 of Momordica charantia. The sequence goes on from NW_019104550.1 coordinate 119,187, forward strand.
AAAGTGGTACGACCTACAAGTTCTCTGTGATTACCATGCAGGAGCTATAGGTTATTTCAACTGAGAACTGTACTTCGCTGAAGCATAAAGTGCAAGTTCTAATAAAGACAGAATGACTTAGGTTTTCAAAGGAAGATGACCCACACATGAAGCTCTAGAATTATGAGTTCACAAGATTATGGAAATCATGTGGATCTAATATTTTTCCATTATCAATAAAGTTCATTTCTTCCTTGAAGCCATCTTTGAGATTGCTAAGATTGATAGCTAACGAGCGACTCATAGCTTGCTACGGGTAAAACGACAATGAAGTTTTATTCACCCATGATTTAGCCAAGTACTTGTAAACAAAAAATGTGAGTATGTGGAAATTGAACTATTTTTCTTAAAAAAAAAAATCAAAGACATACATTAATTCATGCATGCATCACTCATATCATATCATTGGTCAAAAACACAAAAAAAAACAAAAAACAAAAAATGTTTTCTTTGAAAAGGCTCTCGATAAAAAAGAAAATTACATGTTTTGAGATTTTCTCAATAATAATTTTATAAGGTCTACTCTTATCACTCTTGTTAGTTAAGACCTTGGCAAGAATCATAAAGCAATCATTGTAAGTCATTTGGAGGAGACAAAAAAAAAAGGAAAAAGAAAAGAAAAGAAATGGGTAAGAAAAAATGCCTTCAATGTTCTCAATAGAAAGATTATCAACTCTCAACCACTTTACTTCCCTCTTTTAAAGTATTTTTCTTCCAAGCTTTGTTCTCGGGCTAAATCTCTAACTCAAAGCAACTTTATCTTGGCTTACCTATTTCTTTTCATATGCTAACTAGCAAACCACCAAATTTTCATACTGGGACAATGAGGTCTTTTTTAGGTGAGAATCCAAAATTACTCACTTCCTATAAAACCTTGAGCCTAGCCTGCTTTGAGCCTAATCTACCTTGGGCCTAGCCTACCGATATATGATAAATATAGTCAACATTGAGAGTTGACTATTTACTGCAAAAAATATTTTGCTCAGTCCGTCACATACATTTTTTGTGATGAATATCAATATTTGTCTACTTACCATAAAAGCTTTTTACTAAGTCTGCCACATCTAATTGTGTGGTAAACGTCTAAAATTATCCACCTAGTGTTACCTGAGAACTTTGAAGGTAATAAAATAACATTGGGTTCTTATAATTTATTGTTTCATGAATTTGTACTTGTAGTTGCACAAACATCTCCCTATTTTGACTGCCTTTTATGCATATCTATAATTTTCTTCCCAACTCTCTTTCGTCTTGTTCTTCAAGCTTAATCCTTCGTCTGTTCTTTTTTTTGTGTAAAACATTATTACAAGAATGAGGATAATGATTTTGAGAATTGAGAAGTTAGCGATTTGACAATTAATCTCAAGATATCAGTCTCCCTTGATGAGTTTTGCTTGGTATCAGTTTCATCATGATACTGAAGCAACATCGACAAAGAAATAATGGTCAGGGTTGCAAAAGGCGACTTGTGGTCGACTTGTTTTTATATGTGATTGCATAATATTTTGTTTGTAAAAAGGAGTATGTCTAACGGAAAAATATATATAAAAAAGGAAAAAAATAAGGAAAAAATAAAGAAAAGAAAAAAGAAAGATATAAAAAAATATATATGAAATTTCTAAGGCCATGACAATTCTTTAGTTAAATGACTGGGGCAATCAACATAGATCAACAATAGCAGTTTCAAAGGCTTCAAGGTCTTCTTTACAAATTTTTAAACTAGGGCAAAGTCGAGCAAGGCTACGTTGGGGCAAACTGCATCAACTGCACGTCAAAGCTAAGGCAAAGTGGATCACAACAACATTTCCATGAAGAATAACATGATTTCATCAAATGTCTTGTCAAATGAGTGAGGTACATGAGATGAACTCTTGAGGGAGTTATGCAACCATTTGAGAGATGAACTCTTGAGGGAGTTATGCAACTATTTCTCAAAGTTACTTATCCAAAGAAATTGGATTTTTTTTCCTTATATTCACTTGATCATAATCTCTTACCAAAATTTCAAAATTCTCCAGTCTGTTATTGTTTAAGAGATTTGACAAAAATATCCATGAACTCTTATTTTCCCTTTCTTTAAAAAGGAAACTCGTTGACTTGAACTTATGACATAAGAGTCATCATTTGAACCTCTTACCAATGTGCCAACAACTTAGGATACTACTTAATATCTTTTTTAAAACATAAATATTTTATTTTTTGAAAATTGTTTAAAAAAACGAAAAGTTTTTTTTAATTAAAAAACATTTTATTTAAAATATATGTTTAGTAAAAACAATGATATAAAAATAACATTAACTTGGGGAAGCAAATACTCGAACCTGAGACATGCAAATTACTCTTAAAAAACCTACTACTATGCTAACACCACAGGATACAACTTAAATTTCCTTCTTAAAATACAAATCTTTATTTTAAAAATTTGTTTAAAAAACATAATAACTAAAACCGAAAAATAAAAAAAAAACTTTATTTTGTTTTAGATTTGAAATCCGTATAAAACAAACTTCCTTAAAACTTAAAAAAAATATATTTAAAACAAACTTGTTTAAAAAAAATCATATTTAAAATAAACTTGTTTTAAAAAAAATCAAATTTAAAACAAATTCATTTAAAAAAGAATCATATTTAAAACAAACTTATTACAAAAAAAATCAAATCATATTTAAAACAAACTTATTTTAAAAATAAATAAATAAATAAAATATCAAATTTAAAACAAACTTATTTAAAAACTTATATTTAAAACAAACTTATTTGAAAAATAAAATCATTTCCCACAGCATTTTTTTTACACACGTACTGTGGAGAGGAATTTCTTGGTGTGCCTGCGGGTCTGAAGCCGTGAAGGAGCACTTGAGGTGGGAGTCAGGTTGTCGAAATTTCGTGCTATTGCAGGTGGGTAGCCTGATTCGTTATATTATTGTTGTCCGTTGGGATTGTAGAGCTTTGCGCCGGACTACTGTGCTGCGGGTTGTTAGAACTTGTGGTCGCTGGGGGACGTGTGCAGTCGGAGTATCATCGCTGGAGGTCGTTGGGTTTGCCTGACGATGTCGTGGGGTCGCCGATGTGGGTGGAGAAGAAGAGAAGGTGATGGTGGAGTGAAAGAAGGAAGTGAATAAAATTTTTTTTGTTCCTCTTCTCTGTATGGGTTCTTTGTGTGTCTTTTTCCTCTTAGCCCTCTTTAAATACACATAAATATAACGGTAAAAAAGAAAAAAGAGCAAGAGAAGAGAGAAAAAGAGGGAGGAGAAGAAGGGAAGAGGACACGGATGAAGGAAAAAATCAAAAGAGAGAAAAAACAGTTTTTTAAATCTTATAATCAATTAAATAAAATCCTAATAAAACTAATTATTTTCAAACAAAATCTAATTTTAGAACTTAATTTTATTTAATTAAAACTTTACATTAGAACATATAATAAAGTAAATTATGTTATTTTAAACTAAATCAATAAACATAATAAAATAATCAATAATAAATAAATCAATAATAATAATAATTTTTTTAACAAAAGCGAGCCGTACCAAATACGGTGTCTACAATTGCTAATAAGTTGGATGAGAGTAGAAAAAAGATAATATCTTTGTAAAATAATGGGAAAACTTTTGTTCTCTCAACCGTATTTCACAAATCATGTATTCACATTACTTGCATTAATATTCGTTAAAAAAAAAAATCATTTCCATATCATGGTTAAATATGGAAAATATGAATATCATTCATCTAGCACTAGCATATGCACTATGTATTCGGAGTTACATTCATTGGTTGTGCCAAAGTAAATATGGATATCATGTATTGTGCATTCATAGTCATATCCCATTATTTGAGCCAAAATAAAAATGAGTATCATGCATACATATTGCATCCATCTAGCTTTCAGTAGGCATATATATTATTGCATCATGCATTGACGGTCAAATTCATGGGTTAAGCTAAATAAAAAATAAATCATATGTTGTCACACATTGTCAATAGGTTATAAAATAGAGCATTATTTGTCTTTCATGACATTGGGGCAGTGCACACTCGTAGATGCACCCATCATTCTTGTGAACATCATTTACGATAAGTACCGCATACTACCATTGGAAGTTCGCATTGGCATGAATGCGTGGTTTTTGTTAGTCTTATCATCATTCGTCAAGTGTGCATCTCATGCATTTAGGCAAGTTTAGAAGGATTTCTAAACCCTACACTCAGGTCAAGAACTTCATAATAAATCAAATAACTTCAGCTTTTTTCAAGAAATTGCATTATTTGTTGGATTCATATGTGGCACATCCTTATTGGAATAGAAAAACACGTGTGGCTTTAAGTCTATGAAGCCAAGTTTTATCACCTCGGTATTTCGACTGTCTACCGAGTCAATGCCCGTTATGGCCGAGCCGACCAAGATCTCCTTTGGTCTCGTTCCCATTCTTTATTTGAACCGACCTAGATGTGTCTTGCTCAGCCACATATTCCGACAAACTCCACAATAGCACGCCTGATTCGCGTTTACCTTAAAGAGCCTTTGAGGCATTGTCGGGATTCTATCAGAGACCTCGCCTATATTTAGAAACCATTTGCCTCTATCCAGGTACGCTAACATTGTATTTTCTCTCGAAGACAACTGGGACTCTTCTTGACTTGGGCGTCGGAGTGTTTCTTTTGTAGGTCTCCTACTCAGTACATTTCAGCTCATCCCTAAGATCATCATTCCGTTTTAGCCGAGCTCGCAAGCTTGGTCATTTTTGTGATCAAACATATATCTTTCGGTTAAATTGAACCCGGTCCAAGTTGAGGTCAAAGACTATGTTAAAGCCAGGTTCGTTGTATTATATCTTTTGGTTAAATCGAACCCGATCCAAGTCGAGGTCGAAGCTTATGTTAAAGCCAGATCCATTGCATTATATCTTTGGTTAAATCGAACTCGATCCAAGTCGAGGTCGAAGCCTGTGTTAAATCTACGTCCGTTGCATTATATCATTCGGTTAAATTAAACCTAATCCAAATCGAGGTTGAAGCCTATGTTAAAGCTAGGTCCGTTGCATTTTATCATTCGGTTAAATCGAACCCGATCCAAGTCGAGGTCGAAGCCTGTGTTAAAGCTAAGTCCATTGCATTATATTTTTTGGTTAAATTGACCCGATTCAAGTCGAGGTCGAAGCCTGTGTTAAAG
>NW_019104550.1:138396-190650 GCF_001995035.1 Momordica charantia
GTCTTTGCATGCATTTGGTCTTTATATAGGTGATGAAGATCACTTGGATAAGGCTAATACTTACTTGCATAAGTGCAGAATTTTTCCACTCAAATTTCTATTGTCTTCTCCTAGCCATTAGTGTTTTCCCTTTGTTTTCACTCAAAATTCGGTCCCACAACCGTGTTCATCAACCCGAGGATAGCACGGATTTGTCGTTGGTGGTCCCATTGAGTTAGGAGAAGAAGTTATAATGGAGGTCTTCAAAGGTATAAAGTTAATCTTTTTCTCTTTACCTTTTTCATCATTTTTCCAAGCATGCTTATTTTAGTTAAATTGTTTCATTAAGTGTATTATGATCCTTAGCTTCCGCTGTGCATCATATTATTATTATTATTATTATTATTATTATTATTATTATTTTATATCTTATTTTATTTTGGTTTAGTTTTTTATTAAGTTATTTTTTTGAAAAATTAAAGTTTATTATAGTTGTTTTTGAAGTTAAAAGTTTTAATTTAATTAGATTTGGTTTAAAGGGTTTTGTTTGTTAAAAAAGGAAAATGGTTTTTTCTTTTTTAATTTAAGTAAAGGTTTTTTTTTTCGTTTTTATTGTTTTTGTCAAAGCCTTTAACGTGTCATTCTTTTCCCTTCTTTTCCTCCATTTTTTTCTCTATCATTTGTTGAGCCTCCATATTACCGTTGCGTTATATCTTATATAAGAGAAGGTTTCTACTGACAAACTGGAAGAGAGAAAGCACAATGTAGAGGAAGAAAAAAAAAACAGAACGAGAATAGAGAGTGAGAAAGAAATCTCAAAAACCAACTTCCTCTATTTTCAAGCACCCCCCATTGTACTCCCGCCTCCGACGACCTCCATGAACGGCAACATCCTCCGATGAACAAAACTTGACGACCATCCCAATGTAGTAGATCTGACGAGCCTATCGACCATGACGACTCCGACAGCAACACAGCAGTAAGCTTTGGCCACAAATCCTGATACCTAGAGCACTTCTCTRACCCGTGGCCTCATATCCAAGCAACGTGAACTGCATAGCCCGAATTTTGGCAGCGGCGTAGTCTCTTTCCAACGATTTCCAACAACCTTCACGTTCTGCGAGCAGAAGGTACACCCGAATATGCAGGATACTGTGCATACTTTTTTTCTAAAAAACATTTTTTTAAGGTTTGAAGTATCCTGGGATGCGCAGGATACTCGTTTTTAAAAAAAATTGTTTTTTTTAAGTTTTGTTTCAAATAAACAAAATATTTCAAAATAAGAAACGAACTTTTTAAAATATGTTTTAAGTAAGTTTTTGAAAAAGGAATCAAATTTTGATTTGTTTTTAAATAAAAAGGTGAATCTGTAGTTTTATTCTTCGTTTTTAATTTTCTTTTAAAATAAAGATTTTATTTTTAAATCTTTTAATTCAAGCTTAAATAAGTTTCAAAAAAGAAATAATAAATCTCAAATTAATAAAAGATTTTTTTATTAAATAAGTTTTAAGAGATTCAAAGGGAGACTTTTGTTTTAAAATTAATAAATCTCAGATCTCAAAGTAAGTAAAAGTTTGTTTTTAAAATAAAAGTAAAAAAAATGAATAAGATATTTTTTAAATAAATTTGATTTTAAATAGGAGATTTTCTTTTTTAAAACGCATTTCAAACTTCAAATAAATAAAAGGTTTTTTTTTCTCTTTAAATAAAAAAATTTTCGTTTGATTTTTTTAACAAAGTTCAAAACTAAAAATTTTGTATTTTAAAAAAGAAACTTAAGTTGTATCCTAAGTGTTGGCACATTGGCAAGGGACTTGCGTATTAATATTCATGGTCCAAGTTCCTGTCCTTGCGTGCCTTAAAATAAGATTGATTTTATTGATTTTTTATTTTTTTATCATTGTTTTACTAAATAATTATTTCAAAAACTCCAATGACGAAAATTGGAACCTTCCAATATTATCGAGGTGATAAATTTTTTCTAATGGCCTTCATACCACTCATACCTATTAATTCATATCTTATAACAAAGTGTGAATTAATATAACGTGGACATTTCAATCAAAATACAAAAATATTTTTTTTCTTTGACCAAATAAAATAATAGGATAATTTTCGACAAAATATGGTATCGTTTTCGAACGGGTGTCGTATGGTGCTTACACCTTCCCTATACTCAACCGACTCCTGAACCAAAATTTTGTTTTCGTAGACCAAGTTTTTTTAAATATGTGACCAATCACACCTCGTAGATGATTGGTGGCAACTTCAAACTCTTATCTCGAAAGAGACCCTTCAAGGGATAATGTCTGCCGCTCCATGTCGCGATGACGTCGCGACAACAGACATATTAAACTAGGAAAATAAATTTACTCCCACTAAACCTATAATTCATAATTATTACTCTTATTACCTTCCGAATTACATATGATAATATCAATATGTAATGAAAATTACGAAATTACAGATAAAAATTCCTCATCGAGATCACAGATGAATATAAACTTTTTCAAACTTTGTATTACTAGATCAAAAGTCTCAAAAATATACAAGCTTATTGATTTCATTAATTATACAATTAAGAAATCAATCTTTATATTCATCTCACACAACTCAAAAAGGTTATAAGTATTGTCATTTACTTGAAATAACTTTTCAAGAAGTCGTAGAAAAGATCTCTAAAAATTAATGTCATCTTAAAAATTGAAACCATAACAACAGGATGAGCCTTATATTTATTAACATTGCTTTTTAAAAGCAATATAACAAAATGTAAAATATCTTTGTTGTTTGTTGTTTCAATACATTCTTTATGACATTCATTTTTCTTTTTAAGAGATAAGACTTTGTTTGACCATAGAGAATATACTCTTTTTTTTTTTTTCAGACATAAGTCTTTATAATCATATTTCTCCTATCTCTTCTACTTACTTTAATGTCATTTTTTATTTATAATGATGTTGAGTTTGTTTTACTAAACTAATGTTGGTATAAAGAGAAAAATAACTAAATTTCTCTTAAATACAAAATTTTTTACTTTATCTTCCCTCAAACTCAATATCTTTAAAAAACTTTAAGATCTCATTCATATCAACTTTAAGTGGGAATAACTTTAGAAATTATATATTTTGAAAAGACTAGTGTATCTAGTAGAGTGTCAACCAAAAACCTTAAGTCTAAGTCTCGCAAAACCTTGAATTGCAAGTGATTTTAGTTGTTTCTTTATTTGGTACACCACTTAAACTTTTTGTAACAATCTTGAATGCTTTCTCCAAATAGACTGAGGGTAAGAAAAAATGATTTGTCATACTTCTTACTAAACCTTTTTGAGCTTTGAATCATTTTATAAGCTACATATATCTCAGATTTGCCAGAAAATGTATATTACTTATTAGCTCTATAATTCCTTAAAGGAGTTAGAAAATGTCCTAGACTTTATCTTCCCAATCCATCATATTTCATAATGATTTCATTCACTACGAATTAATATATGATGACTTTTAAGATATCCAGGAATGAAGACCTCTCCTATATCAAATATCAGTGCCCTTAACGAGAGTAAATTTCTTATAACTTTATGCAATGTTGTTAAACATTTAAAGGAGCCATATTGAATAGGCTATAAATTAATGTTCTAAAATACTAAAACTCTCAATAGCACCTAATTTGACAATTTCAGTTATGTTCCCTTGACCATTCCTAAAACAGACTTGAATGTCTGTTTGATCTTAGAGAACCAATAAGCAATAAATAGAAATACCAAAATCTATTCAACACATATGATAAGTTTTCATATACAAGTCTAGCTTGTTAAATACCCTAAGTGAGAAGCCAAATTTTCTTTATACCTTACATGGCAACGTATTTTAGAACGTGCTTTTCAATATGTTCAAATTTCCTAAAAATATCAAGAGAAGTCGTAAGCTTGATTCTTTTATGATTTAGGCAAACATATGTTACAAATAAACCTTAGTACCAACTTTAATTTATTTCTTTATAGAAATAATTAATTAATTAATGAGTACATTTTATATTTTCTTACTTAACTCGTTTTCCTTAAAATATATGGTCAGAAATTATGTTATTAAGAGTTCAATATCTACTCGTATAATTATCATGACCCATTACATACCACTGTAGTATAATGTCTAAGTATCAAATACACAAGTAAATTCTTGAATATTTTAAATTTAGTACATCTGATCATTTAGGGCCCGTTTGATAACTATTTGGTTTTTGGTTTTTGGTTTTTCAAAAACAGGGTTGTTTGATAACGAATTCAATTTTCTGTTTTTTCTTTTTCAAAACCATTTTGAAATTCTATGTGAATTTCAAAAACAAAACAAAAAAAAGTAGTTTTCAAAAACAGGTTTTTGTTTTTCAAAATCTGATTTTTTCTTCTAATACTCCACTTTTATTTTCTCTCATATTTATCTCTAAAAAATTTATTTCTCACTCTAAAATTTTTTTATTTCTAAAATTTCTCCCTTCAAACTTTATTTTTTTCTCTCTAAAATTTTCATCTCTCCAAATTTTTATGTATTTTCATTTTTTTTCTAACAGACTAGTTTTATTTCTCTCTCTAAAAATTTAATATTTTTTCTAACTTTTTCTCTCTAAAATTTCATCTTTTATAACTTTTCTTTCTCTTTGTAATCTATTTTTTCCTTTGAAAATTATATTTTATTCTCGTTCAATTTCTTTTACTGTAACTTTTATTTATTTTTGTACTTATTTATTTTCTCTAAAAATTATATTTTGAATCTTGTTTATCCCTAAATTTGTTTCTACTCTAATTTTTCTCTTTCCTTATAATTTTTTTCTTTAACATATCTTTTCGTTTCGACTTTATTTTTTTTCTCTAAAATTTTTCTCTTTTCGTTTTTAACTTTTCTTTCACTATTTTTTTTTCTAAATCTTTTTATTTCTCTCTATAAAATTTATCTTCAAAAAGTTATTTACATCTCTAAACTTGTATTTTCATGTCTCTACATTAGGGAGATGACAAAAATTTCTGCAAGGTCGGGTCCCAAAAATAGGAAATGCATGTCTTGACCCTGTTCCCGTCCTCGATTTCATTTTTTGAATAATTAATATATATTTATTACACTTTTTTTATACTTAAATTGTAAAAATAATTAAAAACAATTATAAAATCGATAATTTTCTCAAGAACATCGCTCGGATCGAAGAACGAGGTGGAGACGGTGGCTAAAAATTTTCACGAGCATGTGAATGGGGGAGAACGTCCTTATTTGCACCCACACCATTGTTATCTCTACTCTACATAAAATTTTCTCTCTTTAATATGTATTTTCAATTTTCTAACTCTTTAAAAACTAAAAACTAAAAATGGTTACCAAACATGTTTTGGTTTTCTGTTATTTAAAAACAAAAAACAAAAAATGGTTATCAAACATATATGGTTTTTGTGTTTTAAAAACAGAAAACCAAAAACTAAAAACAATAAAAACCAAAAACCAAAAACTAAAATGGTTATCAAACGGGCCCTTAGTGTACCCCTAGTGTTCCTTTATTCTTTATTAAGACATAGGAAACAGGAAAAATTAAATGTCTATTCCTTGTGTAAAATAATTCTTATACCTTAAAGAATTTTCCTAATTATTTCCTCATTAAACATAATACCCTTGAATGTTGCAAAACATTGCCATAATACTTATGTAATTAAAGTTACTCATACTTTACAAGATCCCAATTAGACTTTAGAGGGATATTGATTTACAAAGGTAGAAGTGTTTCCTTTCTTTATTATAAGTTATAAATTAATGCAAACTTGAATAAAAATTATTCTTAAATACACAATAAGGCAATGAAATAATATTTAACAATAACTCATTCAATAATAAAACATGTTCGGAATTAACCTTAAGTATTTATAAAAATACTTTATATTTAAACTCAATGAGGACAACAAGATATCTAGCACAACATTGATAGTCTTCCTTTCGGCCGACAATATCAACTTGTAAGTGGTACTCTCAATGTGGTGATCAAACATTGATAACCAATCGTGTCATGAAACCCTTCCTTTGGACCGACAATCATTCACATGACATAACTTTATATTATCCATGTTTATCACCATCTAACTATATGTGGACATGTTATTTGGCCAAATTGAAGTCTTCATTTGGGCCAATTACAGAGCACATAAATACACAGATCCACAAACATCTGATAATTTTGAAAAATATTGATATAAGAAATCAGAGGCTACTTTCGCAGCATGATTCATCAGATCAACATCAACCAAAATAATTTGACAATTATGCAAACATATGTAACTTTAATTATTATCAATTTCATCTCTATGAAAATAAAACTACCAAAATTACTTTCAAAATTAATAATAATATCTTTATATGCATAATTTAATAATGGGAAAAAGTCCTCTAAACAATTTTTAAATCCAGAAAGAAAAACAAAATTGGATTGCTCAAAAATAATTTTATTGATATTTTAACTCATCAATAACTCGATATGGGCTACAGCAGCACTCATTCTAGTGCACAATAAACAAATATCAATAATTCATTCCATAATTGCAAGTATATATGTTATTTGGCCAAATTGTGATCTTCTTTTGAGTTGATCACAATTCGCATAAATAACAATAATCGAATTTCACAAATTTATTACTTAATTATTATTAATTGTTTCCATATGAAAATAAAATACCTAAGTAATTTTGAACAATTATAATAATATTTTCAAAATTAAAACATTGATAGAAATTAGAAATTGTGCCAAATATTGATAAAATGCTAATTTATCACAATAATAATTAACTTTTAATTAGCACAACATAAAAAGAAAATTAAATCGTCCATCATATTTAATTATGCCCAAAATATCCACAACAAAATATAAATTGATTAATAAATAAACAATTATTAAAAAATTATTATTATTCTTAAGTTGCGACCCACTGCAACAATTAATTTATTAAAAACAAATGGTGCAGCCCTAGCACCGTACTGCATGCAGCACTCCCATCGGAGTGCTACAACTTTCCTCATGGCAATGATCAGTGCCTCAAACTTTAATTTTTTTTTAATAATTATTCTAAAAATATAAATCAATCTACACAAATATGAACACTCTTTTAAATCAAGTCATGCAAAATTGTTCAATAATTCATCAATTCAAATAATTCTATAAATTCAGTAATTATACATGCAAAATATGCTCTGATACCACTTGTAGGAAAATTTAAAGGAATCCTAATTTATGATCATTCTAAAGTAAAAATCATAAAATTACCGAACAATCAAGACCAACGATCTAAGGATGGAAGAAAACCAAAATATATATAAAAAAAAAAGATTAGAATTACCTGGAACCATTTCATATATTAACTCATGAACGATAAAAAGTTGTGGTTTGTGATATTCCTCAACTACGCAACCCGAACCAAAATATGGGCAATACTCTCTGTTTGATAGGAACCACACCACTAAATGGGAAGTCATGAGCTCATAATCAAGATCACTTATATGCCCATTAAATAGCCCAAATACAATTGCTCTTTAATTTGTTACCCACATATAAATTAATTATTAAATTAATTCCAACAGATTGTGTTAGTTAGAACAGTTGGAGGGCGTTCGAGCGACAAGGTGGAGTTAAGAAGTTTGGAATTGTTTAATCTGGGGAGTTAATATGAGGAGTTAATTAGATCATAAATTGTGTAATATGTGTTAAAAGTGCAGAGTTGTTTAGCATGTAGTTCTGAAGTCAATGTTCAACGGCAGAGTTGTTAAAGTTCAATTTTTTCACTATAATTGTATTGTACCTATACAATTAGATTTATATATTAATGAATTTTTCAATTTCAAACTAAGAGATAACCATTCAAAATTTTGATTTTTCAATATATGATTTTATTAATAATTTGGAAATTTATATAAGTAGTTGATTTGATTAAGTTGGACACAATAATTAAGATACATAATAAGAAAAACACTATATCAAGTAAAATAATTTAAAGGCAAAACACATGATTATAAATTATGATTACAAAAGGTTGTAGAAAGAACAATCATTTGTCCTTTTCAATGATATACATGTAATACATTTTGTTAAAGTTCATTGGAAAAGAGAGGAATTATGAAGCTATTGGAGATCAGTGAACAATATATCCATAAGTTAATTTTATCCATATAGATGAAATAGATAAATATATTCAATTAAAATAAAACGAGGTTTGATAACCATAATTTAACTTGTTTGTATAAGAACTTGTTAAAATAAATCAAAGCCATTATTAGTTATTTAGTTTGTTGTGCAACCAAATTACAAAGCTAAAGAAGTGGCAAAATAACATATCTATCATAACTACCGATATTATATCTTCATAATTCAAATCATAGAAAGAAAGAAAAAAAAAAAGCTAGAAGAAGAAGAGCATAAGTTTTCGGTGTCGTTTTAACTTCAATGAGGTGATGCATTCTTCCATAAACAAGATATTTTCGCCCAACTCTAGTAGCTTTGTAAATATCACATGTTCTTAGAAATAAAAAGCAAGGGGAAAAACAAAGAGATCACCACGAGATGCAAAGATTCAAATGATACATATTAAAAACAGAGACAATAAAAGATAAAATTTATGTACAAAAAATAACAATTAAAAAGACGATCAAGGCCTACCTCGCCTTTCTAATCGAGTCAAAACCATCATCATTTGATCGACCATGAAGAAAGTATAATCAAAGGAAGGGATAGAGCTCCAAGTCCAGCAAATAGTACGTCGAGACATCGTTACAAGTACGTCGCTGGAGATAGAATTAGTTTCGCCATTAGGTGGTTTGTGAGGAATCATCGCGGGATCTTTGAGTTTGGTTCATGCCACCACCGTTCGAGACGTTGTCGACCGTCGATTATTTTTCACAAGGAGAAAGATGGAACGAGAGAGATGGGAAGGCGAAGAAAGTCGGAGGAGTGAAGGAAACCGCATGACTAAATAATGGGGAGTGAAGTAATATAAACCTAATTTAATATAGGGATAAGTATATTAATAGACTACGTGGAGATACTAATTACACAAAGGGATTTATTCTTAAAAATTTACACTTTTGTCACATTTTAAGATGGAACTCATTAGCATTTTATCAATATATCCTTTTTATATTCATGTATTATTATTAAAAGATGGAAATTCAAAATAGAAAAATGGTTGATTTGAGCGGTTTATGTATTAAATCCCTAAATTACAGCACCTTTTCACTTTCCTAAAAAAACCTTCCCAATTTTTAGTTCTCTCTTCGTCTTCTTTATTTTCGCTTTTCACCATTGTTTCCGGCAGCCACTCTCCTGGTCTTCTTAATGTTCTTTGTTTTCTTCCTTTTTCCATTACCATCAACCACCGTCAAACTTGTTACCAGACACTCGCAGCAATCGCCCACAGCCACTGCCACCATCTTCTTCAATGCCTGTTTAGTATTTGGAGGTTAAATTTTAATATTCCAGTATTTTGGTACTGATTTCGTTTTGTTTCAATTATTTGTTTATTTTATGTTTATTTCGACGTTTGGTTAAATTATAGCACACATGCATATCGGTTCTCGTCATTTGGAGGATGATTTTTTAGGTGTTTTGTGAGTGATTTTTGGGTATTCATTATATCGAAATTAGAGGAATTGTCACCGTCATTTTAAAAACTATTTTTCACAAATGGGTTGATTAATCTATGTTCAACTACTGTGATTATCGAGTCATACATGTTGGGCTTGTTTAATGATATACTAGTATATAATTCTATTGATATATATATGCGTATATATCCAATTTGCTAATTTGAAGCTTGATTTTGGTGAGTCGATTCTTCATACTCCACTCAACACTTATAGTTTATAGCCGGATATAGGATATAGTTTATATTTCGATATAAGTGTATGTTAGGATGGTTGCTATTGGGATATAGTCGTATATAGTTCATATTTAACATATAGGTCTATCTGAGAATGGTTCTGGTAATTTCAATTGATTATATCTTCTGTTAATCTATGTTAAAATTGATGCTTGGCTTAGGTTGTGGTTGTATTGAGCATCTGATATGGAGTTATTTGATTATGGAGGTTATTTTATTTGGTTGGTTTAGTTATTTGGTTGTTTATTTAGTCTATTTAGATATAGTTGTTGGGACTTTCTCTACCTTTAAAAGATAAGAGACACGTGCAAGTGTACACGCTCACAAGTAATACTTGAGAGTAATTCAAGGTCGAATCCTCAGAGACTTGTGCTTTTCAAAACGGTTTTAAAGAAGTGAATGGTTCAAAGTGCAATTGTGGTTTATGAAGAAAATAGTGATGAAATGTTGTTGTTTGGGGTTTCAAATATCAAGCAATTTAATAAAACACAACCTCTCTGCTTCATACTTATAACTCTCCAAAAGAGAGTTATTTGTGGAAGTATTTCATATAAATTAGCTAAGAATAGTCACACCAACACCCAATCTACACTGATTTTGTGCAAAGAATATTATAAATTCACTATCATCCTTATTTTTTATGATAATGCTGAGAGCTATGAAGAATGACCTAATTTTGAATGTTTTGCTACATCATTGTTGATGCAGCAGCATCGAAGTCAAAAAGACAGAAAAAGACAGAGTTGACATTTACAGCTTTTACCCGAGAAATTACTGCAGTAAAATGGAAAAATACCTAATATTTTGAGCTGGGGCTCACTTTATCATTTGTGTTGCCGTAAAATCAAGAGGGGTTTAAAAGCTTGCAATTAGGGTTGCCTCCAACAACACTCAAACATTCCACATCCCATCATTTCACTCTCACCTCAAGAAAGCTCCCAAGAAACTGTTGAAGAAGACGACAAAGAGAGAAGAATGTTGCTATTCTTCATTTTCTTTCTTCTTTTGTACTTTTAAGTGCATCGGTTTTGTATTTTCTTCTTCTCTTTTCTTGTATGGTATTGAGTAGCTAAGTTTATTTGTAAGGAGGAGGATGTTGTGAACTTGTTCTTGGGCTATAAACTTTGCTTTGACTTTATGATGATATATATATTGAGTTGAAGTTGTTTTTAACGTTTTATTTTTAGTGTGCGTAGCCAACATATTGGAATATCTTCTTATTAACTCTTGGAAAACTGTAATAGGATGTGTTTGGCTTCAATTCGTGCTAGATCTACTTGAGTTTATAGTGTGCGTACTTAGGAATAAGGCTCACCTAGCAAGGTTATAAACTGAGTATATATGCTGTCAAGTTTGTCTAAAAACATAAATAGCAGAAAATCTAGAAATCTGGGAAGATTTCGTGTCTGTTTGGTCAGTATATCAACATCGTTAATGCTGCAGCATCGTTAGAGCAGCCCAGAAAAAGTCACATAAACTCTTCCCCCTTGCCCTTTTAAATATCAGTAGTTAACCTCTTGTTTGCATATTTTTCTTTAATCGATTTGGTTTTGCTTGTTTCTGCCTTGTTTTTAATTAGCAGAGCATGTATGTACTATTTTGTTTGAGTTCCTTTAGTTTTTCTTACCTAAAATTTTTTTGTTAATTTGTTTGTCTCTTAAGTTATTGTTGGAGTGTTTAGTTATCATCCATGTGGATACGATCTTTTTATCACTTGTTACAACGGTTGTGTACACTTGCACAAAGGGTTCTAAATCATACCAACACCTACCTTAGTTTTGATGGAAAACATGGAAGATACACGCTTTAGGAAAAATGTACCAGCCACTATTTGGCTAAATCTTGAGAATATGAGCTCTACTCTTTCACGAACCGCTTTTGGTTGCTGTAAAGGTTAGGGTAACTTACAATAATATTTCTATGTGTGATTACAATCCTAGAAAGTGATTATCAACTCAATTTCATTTATGAGTCAGAGGGCCTATGTCTAGGACCGTGTTTAATGCGCTCATGTCTAAGTCACATCTCATATTGGGTTTCTATTATTTTACCTAACCCGCCCTTCTCAGAGTTGGACTTTAGTGAATAGATCAATTTCCCAGTGGCCAAATGGAAAAAAAAGACGTAAAGAGAAGTTTTTAGAAACCAACTCGAGATTGCGTCAAGTGCAATCTGGTTAAATCTCGAGCATGTTCGAAAATCAAATCATTTGACTAAGGCTCACAAAGAGGTCGATAAATAACTTAGTGCATAATTAAAGGAAAGAAAACATACATAAACATAAAAAGAAGTAATTTCCTTTGAATTTAAATGAAAAATAACGGCGTACAAGGAGTTCCAGCTTGACCTTATTCTCTTTCGAGCATGAAGGGAGTGTAAAATCGCTTAAGAACTCTAAAAGAATAAAATAGATGAAGAACGAAAGTACAAACTCGAATTTAAGGCAATACGATAATTAAATATGTGAAAATACAAGAAACGAACAACTAAAATGTAAATCTAAAGCCTACGAACAAACTCTATAGCTAAGAACGAGAGAAATCTAGATGAAAACGAACTAAGAATGAGTGCTTTGCTGCTGGGGGAGTGGCTTCATTTTATAGACCCTCAACTTGATTGAACTACCCTCCATTTTATGTGGAATTTGGTTGAGATTCTCTCAACAAATCTTCCTGGACTTGGACTCACGGGTTTGGGTTGATTCAAACATGTTGGAAATGACTCCCATGCCTGAAGTGAATTGCACGTTTTGACCAAGTTGACCTCAAAAATACGCCAGTCGCAATTCCTGCAAAAAAGTTTTTCTGTCATTTTCTTCGAACTTTAACCACATTTTCTCACATTTTTCCTAAAGTACCATATATCCAAATTATCCAGAAATGTTCTATGCATGTTCTACTTTAAGAATATGTAAATCTTTTTAGCTAATAATGATGAGAAAGAGTTCATTTTTATGGTCAAACAGGCCTACAAGCACACATTTCTACAGTAAAAAGTCAACCCTAACAATAGTCGTATATTGTTTATAATTGTCATTTTCTTTTCGATGATGCAGGAGGGGTATTGAAATTGAGCAAAAAATTGTAATGAAATGAAGTAAAATCTAGCGACCGATTTCGACTAATATTAGTGAGATGAAAAATATTTTGTAATAAAATGAATTATTTAGTAGAATATTTTAACGAGTAAATTAGGGGATTAGGAGAATAATTGATTTGGGGCCACAATAATTTAACGACTTGAATATCAAATTTTGAACATTAAATCTTTTACCTTTAAATAAAAAAATAATTTATAATAAATAGAAATATCATAAATGAGAGCAAAATTGGTATTTAGGAAAAATTTTTAATCTAGAAATATAAAACTGTAAAATATGTAAACATTGGACATTTGTGAAAATAAGTTTCCAAAATGATCCATCGAAGACATTATCTCCTTAATGTATCTAGAGGTTGAAGTGGGGTGGGCTTAAGAAGCCTACTCCCCTCAAACTCCATTCCTTTGCTTGAAGACACCCTTCTTACTTTTACCCTAGTAAACAATAGAAGTACAAAATTCAATTATTAAATAACCTAGTGGCATATATACATGAGATATTTTACTTCACGTGAGGAAAACTAAACCTTCACTGCATCATCTCCGCCGCATCAAGTTTGTTTAGAATGTAGATGTCCGACATCTTTAGATGCTTGAAATTTCAGATGTCTGGAATGTTAGATGTCTGATATCTTTAGATACAACGTTTATTTGGTAGGAAAATTTATAAAGATATCTACTAATATTTAGATTATGTTTGTTTTGTAGGATGTTGATGCAGAAATTTGACACTTCGAGATCTCACCAAACTCGCACAACTTCTTTGTAATGAAACAGGACCAGACGTTGACTTGCACAAATAACACTGAATGCTGGTGTGGTGCTAACCACACAGTCTCCGATGCATAAGTTAGAATCAAAAGTGGTTGAGTATTGAAAGTAGGGTTATTCAGCGAACCTTTAAGGTTGAGCCTACCCTTCTATTTATAGAGGTTGAATCCTTATGCTTTAAAGAAACCTAGTCTTTTGGGCTTAAACACTTCGATGTCGAATGGAGGAGTTGTTCGCCCATTATGGGATTTCACCAAGACAGGACAGGTTCGGGCCTACCTTTGCAGAACCATTAGAGAGACCACATCGGGCTGAGAATTGGTCGACTTCGACCGATTCGAGTCGTTGGTCCTCACGCGTTCAGCTTTGGCCTCTATGCTTGGTATCTACACCTGGTCATGTTTTGGGTCTTGGACCTGGTCACACCCTAGATCTTGTCATGCTTTGGGCTTGGATTTGGTCACACCCTAAATCTAGTCATGCTTTGGGCTTTTGACCTATGATATTGTTCGACTATCGGGTCTAGTTTCGTTTCCCATAAAACATGATTTATTCTTGAGAATGTTCTAATTTATATAATGCAAAAAAATGTTCTTATGAATATCATATAATTTATACATTAATTTAATATAATTTGTGTTTATATAATAAATTTGTTTATATTAATGTAATATTTTGTTTTTTTTATATTAGTTCGGTATATATTAATTTTTTTAGGTTATTGTGTAGAATTCATATTAATATAAGATTTTTTTAAAAAAAATAGTTAATATTAAATATAAATTTAATTTTCAACTTTAATATTTTTCAAAAAATACAATTATATAATTAATGTTATCTAGGTGAAATGTATTTATTATATTATCACATTATATTTTTTTAGAAGAAAAATATCAAATATATGTTGGTCGTTAAAAAACAATGTTGCTTTAAAATTATATATTTAAGATAATAAATATAATTGATAACAATTTCTTTCAAATATTAAAAATATATGAAGATATTATATAATTTGATTGAAGTTTATTTTATATATAAATTTAATATATAAATCTATTTAATTGCATATTATTTATTAGTCCATGGGGACATTAATTTATTAAATTATAAAATTAAAAGTAAAAAAAAGGAAAACTTATAAAAGAAAATATATGAAAAAGAATGAAGGCAAAAAAATGTAAATAGAGGATGCCCTCAACATGGGAATCTCAAAAACTCATGTCTCAAAAGGACATCCAAAACAATTCAAATATCTCTCCTATGGGCATCCTAAGATATCTGACCATCTTGAAATGCTCGGATATCCTACATTACTGCAAGAAAAAAAGGAATGCAGACGTTCGTCATATGAAAATTTTTGATTCTCACAAAACAAACGGTCCATTAGTGGGTGTCCTAACACAAATCATATAAGTTCAATAAATTTTATCGTATTTTAGGTGCTCCAAGTTGGAAATTTTTATGATTGGACCATGGAGATAAGAGATGTTATAGGAATGCTATCCATGTCTTTTCATCCAAGAAGCATCATTTAATCTTTAAGTTGAAATCAAGGCAATTGGTCCCAAAATTGTTTGTCAATATTATTATTTTTAGTTTTTTTGGTTAAATTAAACAAAATACACTAAATCTACCAAAACAATTTATTATACAAACTCCATATGACTTGCTCCATTAAAATGATGTGTATCTCTCTATGATAAATTCTTTACTCTTTTTTTCCGTATGAAAGATACCCAAAATCTTTGCTTCATCTATGGTTTTGAGAAACCTTTCCAATTTTTAAAACCCAAATATCTCTAATGAAGTAAAGTATGAAGAAGAATGCTTAGTTCTTGACTCAATGAAGATTCTATTAATAGGACTGAGGTTAAAAAATATTTTTTTGTTCAATAATTTTATTGAATTAACGATTTAATCTATGACCTTTCATATCTAATAATTTAGTCCCTTAATTTAAAATGTAATAATTTAGTTTCTACCGTGAAAAATCTCATCAAAATTAAGTATTGATTTTTATTATCTAAAAATTTAGATTTTGTAGTTTATAAACACATTTGGTATCTCAATTTTATGAAATTATTAATGAAAATATCGCTAAAATGTCAATGCGCGTTGATATTTCTTGAAAATTTCAACCAAAAAAAAAAATTAGAAATAATCATTTCGGCTTTTAATATATATATGGGTCCTCTCTCTCAACCAGTTTCTATTTCTAAAATCACTCCATTCTCTAAGACAGCCCCTCCCCTCCTCCTTCCTTTCTTCTTCCTATCAAGCTTTCAAGGGGCTCAGCTCATACAAGACTAAGAGCAAACTTTGGCTTCAACTTATCGGGATTGAGTTGGGCAAAAAAGCTTCCTCCCATCTATCATGAAACTTTTTGGCTAATATTTCAAAACCACCTTCTAAAATTCAAAACAAAAACAAAAGAAAGATAATTTACAAGCCACTCCCAAAATAAAATATTAAAAACAAAATCATAATCCAATGAAAAAAGTTCCTGTGGAAGACTCAACAAAAACAAATAACCATAAAAAGTCCAGATATTATTGGAAATTTAAGCTGAGACAAAGACAGGGTTTCAGAAACTAACACAAAGAAGGGATTTGTTCACCCAAATAAGGATGGGATTTTTTTTTTTTTTTTTCAAGTCAACTTGTGAATAGTTTCCATGTCAGCAGCTTCCTTGAGAGTTCCCTTCTCCACATGATCCCACCATTTGAACAGAAAATTGTCCACAACAAGCCTGAACCATGGTGATAGCTTCAGCCCTTCTTCTCCGGCATCTGCTTTTCTCAGCAGCTCCTTCAACTCCTCCTTGTTCACGTACTTCACATCCGCCACCTCGTCTGGGTTCGGGTTCACATTCACATCTCGCACAATGAACAACAGATAATCCACTGCACAAAAAAGAAGACGATATGTATCAATTTACCACTAAATCCAAAAGGACAAAAAATGAGACATCACCACCGAACCCAAAATCTTAAGCATATGGGTTACAATAAATCTAATCGGTGATTACTAGAACAGATGTAACTTGATGTTAACTAATAAACAAATGAGTTAGAGAGAGTACATTCGTGCTCGCCCCATTTGCCATCAGAGGGGGCCTTGTATAGCATACGACCGAGGGGGGTGAACTGGTCGACTGGGACATCTTCGGCAGGAATACCGAGTTCGTCCAAAAGCTTCCTCTGTGCAGCATTCCTTGCACCTGGTTGATTATTGAATAAGGGAAGAAGAAGATTCATATCAGAAGGTTCACAAATGGAGTAGGCAGATTCTGAGAGCTGTTATGGATATACCAAGGGCATTCTCTTCAATTAGTTCAGATTCTCTATACAATGGGTGGCTGCAGCAAGTGTTCGTCCACACAAGCGGAAACGTCACCTTTGTCGCAGATCGTTGCTTCAGAGATAATACAGAATTAAGCATGTTAACAAAACTTTAGATAAGACAAATTAAACAAAAACACCATGATGAACAAGAAAGCTTGAAAACCATCTGCAACATGAAAACAGTTGTTCTAATCTGTCAAAGACGTCGTAAAAAGAAAAATATATAGACTATAACAAACTTCAAAATTCTTTCCATAGAACCGTAGTAAGTTTGAATAAAAAAAAAATTGGTAGATATAGGCAAAGATGGTCAATCTAGATCATCACCAAGCAAATATCATACAAACAATGAGCTTCTGTGAATCGGTACCCAGCCTAAATAACATACCTGAAGAAGCAATTCATATTTGGAGTTGAATAAAAAGACGCTAAAAGCTCGATGCAGCCAGTTTTTGGATTCGATATTTTCCATCAAGTGACCTGCAAATCATAAGAACAAATTTAAATACTCCATGCGTTAGCAATCTATCCCAGACTCAAAACCGTGGAAGGAAACACGAGTTCTAAACTAAAACCATACCAAATAGCAATGTCGTAAAACTTTGCATAAGTAATCAAGACCAAGAAAGATTTGACTTACAATTATACTTTGATTCATGACCAACAACACGATCATTCTCGTCAACTAAAATGCACCTGTCCAGCAATTGGAGATCGAAGGCGAATGTGAGTCACAAACAACAGAGGAAGCACGATTTAACTTAAAGGTTTCTAATAGAAATGAAGGCATCAACAGAAAATTCTTCAAGGAAAAAAAATAATAATGAACACCCCAACCAAAAATATCAAACTTGAGCAAATGAGTACACAAGATATTTTAGGGCAATAGTAATTGTAATCCAGTGAACCCAAGGCTTAATGATCGAGAGAGAGAACCCAAAAGAATGGTAGAGCTTCGCTCACGATCAACGAAAAGTTGAAAACTATGAGCACTAAAAATCACATAAAAATGAGAGGAAGAAGAAAAAAAAATGATGGTGATCAAATTCATCCAAACAGAAACATACAATGCTGAAAATATATTCCATAGTCAACTTTATCATAGCTTTCAGAAACAGAGAACAAGATCTAAAACTTAAATTCCTGCAATTCATTTCTTCCATTGTTGCAGATTAAGAGGTCTCAACTGAATCAAATTAAAATCAAGTGCACATACAAGAAGAAATTAGATAATAATCAAATTAAAATCAAGTGCACATACAAGAAGAAATTAGATAATTAAATCTACAAGGGTTGTTTAGAAGACCACTAAATTGAGCTTATTTGCAATAATTAACATCAAACACCTTCAAAAGTCTTAGACATGACCACTGTTCGAAGTCAAACATCACATTGTATAAATTGACAAGAACGGCTCCTAATTCAGCCACAGATGTTAATAATTCCAAAAGAAACAAAGTTTAACATCAAATCATCAGGAATCTCAAATGAAACTCAATTCAACTGGTTTGAAACACCTCAACAACAACTTTTCCTTCCCTTTTCTTGGAAATGAGGCTTAGATTCAACTCCTTCGCCATTCAAATAATGCTTCCACCAACAAACAGAGAAGAGAACAAGAAAATCAAAGCAGAGGGAAGAAAAAGAAAAGGAACAGTCAACAATAGAATTACTGGATTAGGTAAAAATTAAAGTCAAAAGCAACAAAAATGAAAACCATAAAGTCTGGACTCTGGGACATGGTAATTATTGAAATTCAGACATTTTATTGTAAAAATTGACGAGAATGCCTCCTAATTCAGCAATAAAATCATCAAGAATCCCAAATAAAACCCAATTCAACTGGTTGGAAACACCTGATGAACAACTTTCCGTTGTCTTCCAGGAAACAGAAGGCCCAGATTTCAGTCCTTCCCTCCCAGATAGCGTAAAAAAATCGAAGTCAAAAGAAGCAACAATGCACAAAAACCGTTAAAAAAACGAAGAAATGAAACGGAAGACAACATCAGAATCACTATCACAAGAGAGAGGGTCAGTCAGAACTCAGAAGACCATTAAATTGAGTTAGTTCGTAATATTCGACAGCAAACAGTACACCTCTAGAACTCTCAGATACAATCATTACTCAAATTCAAGCATCGTGTTACACAAATTGACGAGTAGAGTTCCTAATAGCGCCACGGACATTCAAATTAAGCATATCAATTCATCAGAAAACCAAATCGAAAACCAAATCGAAACCCAAATCTACTGCCTCCCCAATACAAACACTGCTTTCAAGTTCCACCAGAAAAGAAAAAGAAACACGAAACAAGAAAGTCAGAGCAGAGGCAAGGAAGAACGGGTCAATCAACAACAGAATCACGCAAAAAGTGGAAGTCAAAAGCAGAAATGAAACAAAAGACACCATTAGAATCAGAATCAGAGAGAGAGAGAGGGAGGAGAAGACGCACTCGTCCTCGAACATGAGGCGCTTCTGGACGGCGTCCATTCCAGAATCAGGAGCGTCTCCCATGGTGGCGCCGAGGGGAAGACAAGGGAAGCGAGGAGGAGAGCGCAGAAGCCGGGAAGTGGAGAATGAGGAGAGAGAGATGAAGCAGTATTTAAGAAGTGGAAAGAAATCAGGCGTCCGCCATTGTCGAGTAGAGTGACAAGCGCTTGATTCGATGCCATAACTGGAAGTTTGCGCGCGTGTTTTACACGACAGTGTGAATGAGACTCTTTCTTCATATGGAGCGGACACAAAACGTTTACCTTCTCAAACTTTTTTTTTTTTTTTACTTTATTTAAACAAATAGTACAAGCAAACTCAACAAAAATTTTGAAAAAATTAAATTATAAATTTAGTAGCTAAAAACAGTGTTCAAAATGTCGATGTCGAAGAAAATGTCGAGGTCCCGATTTTATGGACATGTCGATGTCGATGGATATTTCGAGAAAAATAATGGAAATTGTGGAAATTGATGGAAATTTTTTTAATTAGCAAATAAAACTTGAATTGTAGCTTAATTAACATGATCACTTTTAATCATTAATTGTAAGAATATGACAATTTTAGTTATGAAAATGTCAATGTCGATGTCGATGGAAATATCGAAAAAAGATTTTTTCCTTTAATGAAGATTGATGCATTGTAAACTTTTGACTACTTCTTTAGTGTTTTTCATAATAGGATTCATTTGTAAATGAGATAATTACCGACTTGGTTTCCAAACACATTTCTAAATTCTAATTAACTCGTACCTGTTTACTTTTTACCTACTTCTCTTTTCAAATTTGAATTTACCCATTTTTCAAAGATATTTTCAAATCAATCATCAATCCAACTTTCCAATCAAATTTACACAATTTTCAAACACCTCAACCTCGTGATTGTGTCATTTTTCCAAATTATCTACCAATAGGATCCATATGTACTTCATATTCTACTCATTTGAGCAACTACCTTCAAAACTTTCAGTCTATGATGGCCAGGGAAAACTATTGTAATTTATATCAAAGTTATCAAGATAGTGCACTAGATCCTCCAAGATCATCTTTTTGGTATTAATTAAGTTACCTATTCTACTTTATGTTTCACCACTATTTGTATATAATAATATTTTATTTTTTAAAAATTCTAAGATTATTTCAATCTTTATATATGTCAACATTTCACATATATTGTTCAATTGTATAAGTAAGGACTAGATTGGATTAGAAATTATCTATAAAGCAAATTCCAAATCTTATTAGTTATACTTTATACAGTATTAAAATTCGAATGTTTCATTGAACAGACTAAGATTACGATCATCGAGATTGTGAGAAATTATAGACTGTAGTGGCATAGTAAGAAGAGGATGAAAATAAAATAACCTTAAAGAAGAAGAGGAAAAAAAAAAGACATGTCGACATGTCTCTCAACATTTTAAACCCCGGCTAAAAATAAAATTTTTAGAATTGTGTACTGATTTAGTTATATAAATTTTAAAGGCAATTGTGTTTCTAAACTTCCATTTTTGTCTAATGAAGTATTTACTCTTAACATCGAGATATGTTAATTGAATTAACGAATAATGATTTCACTTAACGTGACAATGTCGGTGAGTATGCTAGTTTGACAAATTAAAGGAAAGTAAACTAAAAAGATTTTGTTTCAAATTGATTTCATCCACCTCCTCTTCTAATTTTTAATTTTTTTAACTCTACCTACCATTACTTTATCTAACTAGTCTACTCTCTTGTGGTTAAAATTTTAATTTATAGGTCGAGTCAATGGATCATATTAATACTTAAGTAAATATGTTAACGACAAAAATTTATTATAAATTTATAACCAAACTTGAAGGTGAGAGGCATAATTGAACTTTTTTAAAATTTAAAAAGTAAACCAACAGCTATCATGTTTGTTTATGCGTAAAACAGAATAAGGTTTGACCTGGTAAAGATATGATAGGTGGAATAGCTAACGTGCCAAGTTAAAGAATGACCTACACAAGACAGGCAAACACTTTGACGTTCAAGTCAGTATAAGCTCAGACTTAATAAGGAGTTCAAGATAGAATTCGATGTCTGATGCAATAGTTCTAGCTGTTGAAGAATCTTTGAAGTTTTTGGCTTTGAGCTTGTTGAAGATCTTCGACTTGTTGATGAAGTTTTTTGGCTTGTTGAAGCTCTTCGACTMTGGAGCTTGATGTAGTTCTTCAGCTTGTAGTTTGATGAAGTTCTTCGGCTTGTGCTTAATAAAGCTCTTCAGCTATGCAACCTGATGAAGTTCTTCTGTTTGTATCTTTGATGAAGTTATCTGCCTTGAAGCTTGCGGAAGAGTTTTTTAAGACTTTAGTTTTGAGCTTATTGAAGATCTTTGGCTTATTGACGACAAAGAGAAGATTTAATTCTTGAAGTCTCGTAATCTTTGATTCTTCGAGTCTTCAAATCTTCACAGAGTCTTTTGTGTTTTATGAGTCTTTTAAATTCTTCCTTCTGTATGCTCGTAGAAGATTATGAATCATCTTAGCTTTAAATTCAATCTCCACATGGGCTAATGTTATCGGACGGTCATAAGAAAGATACATGTCATAATTTAATTTGTCGATTTCAAAATTAATTTGTGGACACATGTATATTTGTGATTGGTCCCAAATATAATTTTCTCATATATTTAAATTAATGACGTCACACTTTATAATATTGGTTATATATATTTTAATTTCGGTTACCATTTCTGTTTTGGTTATTTGACTTTGTAAGCAGTTACTTTCTGTTATTTTCTATTGTATTTGTTATAAATACTTGTTAAGCCCTGTTGAATTAGTTAGAAGTTTAGAATGTGTGGACTTAGTTAGAAGTTGTTTTAAAAATTGTTTATGTTGTTTGTTTAAATTTAGCAAATAAATATTGAATTAGTTAGAAGTTTAGAATGTGTGGACTTAGTTAGAAGTTGTTTTAAAAATTGTTTAGGTTGTTTGTTTAAATTTAGCAAATAAATATCTGTTTTTGTTAGGGAAGTTAGAAGGTTATTCCTAGATTTTGTTTCCTCTTATAACCTATGTATAGTGTCTTTATTCCTCATCTTGGATCATCAATTTGGGAAATAAATAATTTATTTATTCTCTCTCTACTCGTGTATGTCTCTCTTGTGTCTCTATCCTTAATTTATATGGTATCAGAGCTAGGTTTAGATTGACACCATAATGTTTAAAACAACCAGGATGACTAATGTGCGTAAGGATGAGAATTGTGAAGTATCGAATAAGACCTCAATTTCTCTCCTTGCAAGTACGTTCACGATACCTCACATTTCTCTCTCTCTGAAAACACTTCGCTCCAAGTTACCTCTCAAAAACTCAATGGGAAAAATTTTCTGCAATGGTCTCGATCGACCCTCCTAGTTATCCACGACTAAAGCGTACTGGGCACATCAACGACACGATAGCAAAACCATATGAAGCCGACCCTTATTTTTTCGTATGGGATGCTCAAAACTGGTCATGGCATTAAAGAATCATTCCTCCTCTATTGAACGATGAAGAATCTCTCGAATGCACTCACTAAGGATTTTTTTTCTGATAACTCGGCTCAGTTGTTCGAATTACGCAACAAGGCACGCTCCCTACGACAAGATGAATCCAATGTCACCTAATACTACAACTCATTACGTCGGTTGTGGGCTGAATTTGATATATGTCTCAATCTTTTAGGGGTAAACTCGATGGATGTTGAACGCTTCTGAAAACATGTCGAGAAAGAATGAATCTATGATTTTCTTGTAGGTCTTTGTCTGGAATTAGATGATGTGCACGACTGCTTACTTGCCTCAAAACCATCCCAACTATCCACGAAATCTTCGCAACTGGGAGTCAAGCCGCAAACGTGTGATGATGGGTGATACACATGCAAGACCTACGTCTTTCTCGTTGGAATCATTAGCTCTGGCAGTGTGAGGCCTACCACCACCTCCATCCCAGTCTACTCATCGAAACAACCTATGGTGTGATTACTATAAGCGCACAAACCATATAAAAGATCGGTGTTGGGAACTCCATGGTCGTCCCAATGAAAGCCAACCACAAATACTCCACCTTCTCGAACCAGCTCCTCTAGCTATTAGGTGGGCCCTAGTGTGTCAAACTCCCATGATTTGACCACCTCTCTCCCTCCATTTTCAAAGGCACAACTTGAACAGCTTTATTATGTTTTAACGTTGCCAGTTGAGTCACTCTTTTGTCAAGTTTCATGGCACAACGAGGTATTTTTAGTGCAACTTTAACAAGTCAGCATCATACCGATCAGTGGATCTTAGATTCGGGTGCGACTATTCATGTGACCATTTTTCATGATATGTTTACCATGTACTCACCGAACCTGATTCAGACACATGTCAAGCTTGCAGATGAGTCATTGGTAATTATTCAGGGCTTTGGTTCTATTGTTCTTAGCCCGAATATTACATTGCACTCAATGCTCCATGTACCTAAATTATGTTGCAATCTAGTTTCTATTCAAAAGTTGACTCATGATTTAAAGTGTCAGGCCCTGTGTTCAATAACTCTAAGTGTTTGTTTCAGGACTTGATAACAGGAACGACGACTGACATTGATGATGGCTTTGAAGGGATCTACTACTTCAGAGAACCAAGTCTAAGAAATAAACAAGTTCTCAAAGTTGGTGATGAGTCAACTTCTAGAGAACAACAAATTCTACTTTTACATCGCCGTTTAGGGCACCCGAGTTTTCAGTATGTTAAACATTTGTATCCTTCTCTTTTTCCATAGAGACGATCCTTTTACTTGAAGCGTGTCAACTTGCAAAACACTCTCGTACATCTTATCTCGCTGTTGAGTATATACCATCCACTCCATTCACAATGATTCATAGTGATTTATGGGAGTAATCTCGTATCAAAACTATGTCTGGTAAACGTTGGTTCCTTACCTTCACTGATGACCATATTAGAGTTTGTTGGGTCTATTTACTTAAAGAAAAATCATAAGTTGAATCAATCTTTCAACAGTTTCATTCCCTCATTCATAATCAATTCAATACGAGAATCAAAATTCTTCGCACAGATAAAGGGACAGAATATTTTAATCAAACATTGGCTATTTTGTGGTCCGGTCTTATACAAACTCATTGTATAGGATACCCCCACTCGCATGTCTCCACACGAACGACCTGGATCGAGTCGTTTGTAACCTTTACAGAGTGGGTCGTATCCATAGTGTTGCCAGGATAAGGTACCCAGCCTTATCCATATACTATAAACCCTTTAGGTTATTCACGGGACATTATCCACTTGTATATCAGGGTATATCAAATATATACCTCGTATATCAGGGGTATATCAAATATATACACAGTATATCAAATATATACCCAGTACATATACTGTCCTGGTTACACTAAAATAACCTCGGATGTTTAGTTTATTGGATTTTGGACAATGCAATGCTATGAATTCAACAACAAATTTATTGAATAAAACTTTATTGAATATACATTTGTTTTTACACAAAATACAAACTACNGACAATGCAATGCTATGAATTCAACAACAAATTTATTGAATAAAACTTTATTGAATATACATTTGTTTTTACACAAAATACAAACTACGAGTTTACGGCAACACACCCAACAAACTCCCACTTGAACTAAACTCGAGTGGGGTGTACATTATCTTAAAGCAAAGGGAAAATACAATAAACTAGGGCATACACTATACCCATTACATTTCTCCCACTTGCCCTAGACTAATCGTACAAAGCTCGTAGACCTAGACTTTCTAGATGGCCCTCAAACACTTTAGTCGTGATTGCCTTCGTAAAAAGATCAGCAATATTGTGCTCCGAAGCAATCTTTGTGACGATCACATCTCCTTGTTGCACTATCTCCCGTATAAGGTGGTACTTTCTTTCGATGTGTTTGCCTCTCTTGTGGCTTCGAGGTTCTTTAGAATTTGCCGCAGCACCACTGTTATCACAATAAAGTGTGATGGGCAAGTTCATGTTTGGAACGACTTCCAAATCTGTCAAGAACTTTCTAAGCTAAACTGCCTCTTTTGCTGCTTCACAAGCTGCAACGTACTCAGCCTCCATGGTGGAGTCAGCGATGCATCCTTGTTTGATGCTTCGCCAAACTACCACTCCTCCGTTAAGAGTGAATACTAACCCCGACGTGGATTTCCTTGAATCCTTGTCTGTTTGGAAGTCAGAGTCAGTGTATCCTGTAAGGATCAAATCCTTAGCACCATACACGAGCTTGTAGTCCTTCGTTCTCCTAAGATACTTGAGGATTCCCTTAACAGCAGTCTAGTGATCATATCCTGGGTTGGATTGGTACCTACTGACCATCCCTACCGCATAGCAAATGTCAGGCCTCGTGCACAGCATAGCGTACATCAGCCTGCCCACTGCTGAAGCATAGGGTATACATCTCATATCCTCAACTTATTGAGGTGTCTTAGGACATTGTTCCTTAGACAGATGAATTCCATGCCTAAAGGGTAATAAACCTTTCTTGGAATTCTGCATCGAATATCGAACAAGCATCTTGTCGATATAAGTTGCTTGAGACAGGGCTAACGTTCTGTTCTTGCGATCCCTTAGAATTTGGATGCAAGAACATACTGAGCTTCTCCCAAATCTTTCATTTGGAACTCAGTCGCTAGCCACTTCTTTATGTCAGTGAGGTATCCTACATCATTCCCAATGAGTAGGATATCATCCACGTACAACACTAAGAAGGCTACAGTGTTGTTGACGACTTTCTTGTATACACAAGGCTCATCAACGTTTTGGTCAAAACCATAAGATTTGATCGCAGTATCAAACCTTATGTTCCAAGATCGAGATGCTTGTTTCAGTCCATATATGGACCATTTAAGCTTGCAAACCTTTTGCTCTTGACCTTGATCTATGAACCCTTCGGGTTGAGACATACAAAAACTTTCTTCAAGATTGCCATTCAGAAAAGCAGTCTTAACGTCCATTTGCCATATCTCATAGTCATAATATGTGGCAATGGACAAAAGTATTCTAATGGACTTAAGTATAGCTACAGGGGAGAAGGTTTCTTCATAGTCCACCCCTTCCTTTTGTGTGTAGCCTTTTGCCACAAGTCTCGCCTTAAAAGTCTATACTTTTCCTTAGGCGTCTAGTTTTCCCTTATAGATCCATTTGCATCCTATAGGTTTTACCCCGTCAGGTTGATTTACAAATTCCCAAACGGAATTGAAGTACATCGACTCCATTTCCAGGTCCATTGCTTTGACCCATTTGTCCTTGTCAGTATCTTCCATTGCCTTTTTGTAGGTCAATGGATCCTCGACGCCGTCATCAGGTATGACAACTTGGGTTTCAGTTAAACCCACGTAGCGATCAGGTTGTGACACAATTCTCCCACTACGTCGAGGCACCCTCAACACTTGAGGTGGATGTGACTGACGTGATGTATTGGCTTCATCAACAACTTTTGTTGTAGTGCCAGTTTGATCAACAACTCTTGTTGACGTGTTTGTAGCCTTTTCAGAAATCTCATTAATCACTACC
Organism: Momordica charantia; assembly: GCF_001995035.1. The sequence goes on from NW_019104550.1 coordinate 165,510, forward strand.
TTACTTCGTGATTTATGATCTCGAACATGGTCTTCTTCCAAGAAAGTAGTATTTGTCGATACAAACACTCTGTTTTCTTGAGGATCGAAGAATAGATCACCTCTCATCTCTTTAGGTAACCTACGAATAGGCATACTTTTGAACGAGGTTCCAGTTTCTTTGGGTTAGTCATGAGCACGTGTGCCGGGCATCCCCAAATGCACAAGTGACGTAAACTAGCTTTACGACCCTTCCATAACTCAAAGGGTGTTTCAGAAACACTTTTTGATAGAACTACGTTCAAAATATAAACCGCAATCTCCACTGCATAACCCCAAAACGAGTTAGGCAACTGAGCATAGCTCATCATTGATCGAACCATGTCCAACAGGGTTCTGTTTCTCCTTTCTGATACACCGTTTTGTTGCGGTGTACCAGGAGCTGAGAGTTGGGACGTCATTCCATGTTTTATCATATAGTCCTGGAATCTCAAGTCCATATACTCTCCACCCCGATCTGATCCAAGTATTTTAATTGTTTTACCTAGTTGATTTCAACTTCTGTCTTGTACTCCTTGAACTTTTCAAGGGCTTCAGACTTATGTTGCATTAGGTATAAATAACCATACCTTGAATAATCATTTATAAAAGAGATGAAGTATTCATACCCTTCTCGAGCCTTAACATTCATCAGACCACAAAGGTCTGAATGTATAAGTTCTAAGGGCTCTTTGGCTCGATAACCTTTTCCAGTAAAACGTCTTTTAGTCATCTTGCCTTCAAGACAAGACTCACATGGTGATAAAGAATCGTCTTTTAACTCACTTAGAATGTCATTCTTAACCAACCTCCCAATCCTATTGAGATTAATGTGACCTAATCTTAAGTGCCAAAGATAGGTATTTTCTTTTTGAGAAACTTTTCGCCTTTTATTTTGAGTTCTAGCATTTTTAAACAACTCAGTATTTAAAATTGCTTTAGTTATGGTTGGTCTTAGCACATACAAGTTGTTTTCAAGCAAAGCAGAACAAATATTAACACCATTTCTCGAAATGAACGCTTCATTCAATTGAAATGAAATGGAATACGTATGTTCTAACAAACAAGAAACTGAAATTAAGTTCCTTTTAATTGTAGGAACCACGTACACATTATCTAATAATATATACATATTCTTGTTTATAAACAACTTGAGCTCCCCTACCGCCACAGCTGAGACAACCTCTCCCGTTCCAACCTTGAGAGTCATCTCTCCGGCGTCAAGCTGCCTCCAGGAACTAATTCCCTAAAATGAAGAACAAACGTGATTAGTGGCTCCTGAATCCAGGATCCAAGCGGAGTCATCGTTCTCCACTAAACATATTTCCAAAACAAGTAAATCATATTTACCTTCGTTGGCTTTCTTCTTTTCGGCCAAGTACTTTGGGCAGTTGCGCTTCCAATGCCCGTCCATATTGCAGTGGAAACACTTTCCTTTCTCTGCAATTTTGGCCTTGCCTTTCTTGGCAGCGGCAGCAGCGGAGTAAGGTTTAGACCCCTTACCAGCAGCCTTCTTCTTAAAAGTCTTACTTCCAAAAGAAGAGGGTGCAGACTTGGTTCCAGAGGACGAACCTCGGTTGAACCTTTTTGAGGTGGCAACGTTTGCCTCCCCTTCTTATCCCTTACTTTTCATAAGAGACTAGTAGGTCTGCAGCTCGTTTAAAAGCATGGTAAGAGTGTACTCCAGCTTATTCATAACCGCATTGCTGTGGAATGGCAGGAAACTCTTCGGAAGAGATTCCAGAATGAAGCTGACCTGACTCTACTCGTCTATGACGGCCCCGTTCGACTCAGCCACGTTGAAGTGGACCATCAGGTTGAGAACGTGTTCTCGTACTGAGGAATCCTCCTTCATGCGGGAGTTGTAAACGAACTTAAGGGCACTTCGATATTTTCTTGGGATGGAAGTCGTGAGGAGCAGAATTGGTATATCTGTATGTCAAAAAAAATATATACTAGATCTCTTGAAAGAAACCAGAATGCTTGGATGTAAACCATCTGATACTCCAATAAGTTTCAATCATAAGTTGGGAGAGAGTCTAGATGAGGTACCGATTGATAAAGGGAGATATCAACGTCTTGTTGGAAGATTAATCTATTTATCTCGCACCAGGTCGGTTATTACATTTGCAGTTAGTGTTGTAAGTTGTTAATACATGCATGCTCTTACTGAAGAACACATGGAAGTCGTGTATCATGTTCTTAGATATTTTAAGGAATTCTAGGGTTTGAATTATTTTTTGGAAAGGATGATGAAATAAAGATTAAGGCGTTTATAGATGCAGATTGGGCACGTTCTGTTCAAAATAAGAGATTTACAACAGCATATTGTACCTTTGTATGGGGTAATCTTGTTACATGGAGAAGTAAGAAACAATCAGTTGTTGCAAGAAGTAGTGTTGAGGCTGAATTCAGGGAATTACCTTATGGTATTTGTGAAATAATGTGGCTAAAACTCCTTCTCCAAGAACTCAAGATCAGATTTGATAGTTCAATGGAAGTCTATTGTGACAATATGGCTGCAATTACTATTGCACACAATCTAGTGCATCATGATTGTACTAAGCATGTTGAGGTTGACAGACATTTTATTAAGGAGAAGATTGAAGAGAAAATTATAAATTTGAAGTATTGTTGGGTTTAGTGCTCTAAGCTCGTGAGTTTGTAATATGTAAACATTTTATTTATTATTAATAAAAGTTATTTTTATGACTTTGCATTTCTTGTATTCTAATAAACTAAGATCCAAGGTTATTTAATGTAACTGAACATGTATATGTTTGATATACAGTTAATATACCGATATATAAACTATATATATTATCGATATACAAGTGAATAATGTTCCAGTAATAACCTAAATGGTCCATAGTACATGGATAAGGTTAGGTACCTTATCTTGGTAACACTATGATACGACCCGTTTTGTAACAGTTATAAAAGACTCTATCCAGGTCGTTCATTTAGTGACATGCGAGCAAGGGTATCCTATACAATGAGTTTGTACAAGACCGGACCGCAAATTATTAATCAATAGTTGTAACACTATTAACTATTTAGATTAATATTTCACATTTAATGTAACTCGATCTTAATTCTGAGTAAGTTACAACCTCTTGTCTACGAGGGTTCGTCCTTTGATTTAGATGGGTGAGAATAGCTTGGGTTGCTAACTCAACAATCCTATCATTTTGGGGACGGAACCAAGTAGCAAGCTGGGAATGTAACTACACGAGATGGAATTCACTCCTTCCCGACATTAGGGAAGTAGATGAGTGTTCACTTAAGGACTGACTCCGAAACTTGAGCAAAGGGTCCCACCCTCTAACTAGCCCGAGAGGGACTTCCAGTTATTGGTCGGACCATAATTTGGTTGTTCATTAGAAGATCAGTGGTACTTAAGGTACAAGAAGTAACCGAGGGGCAAAACGGTAATTTGACCCAACTGAGGTTACGATCACTCGTGAAGGATCGACTTACTGTTAATGGTCATATCCGTGGAAACGAAAATATTCTATAGCGAGAAGAGTGCAGCTGCGGGTCTTTAGTGGAGTGAATCGTAGTTAACGAATGTTGATTAACTCAGTTAATGAGTTTGACCAATTGATCTCGTATCGTTAGAGCTTCTAATCTGTAGGTCCATCAGGTCCCCTTGCTAGCTTACAATGGGTAAAACGAGGATCAAGTTTCTTGGAAGAATTTGAAATGTTCAAATTGCTCAAGGGATTATATATATGGTATGTTGATACATATAATATATGGTTAGTTCTAAATTAAAACTATATACTATGAGAGAAATTATTTGAATGAGATTTAAATAAAAATTAACATGAATATGATTCATATCAAAACTATAGCTTAAAAATAATGTGCATGAGATGTACCTTACAACTATAGGTTATATGAGAGAAATGCTTTAGAATATGATTCTATTTTGATAATAAATAATTAAGTGTTAATTAATTATTTATTTATTTTAATTAAATAAGATGATATATATATATATCAATTATTAATTAATAATATATATTAATATATATTATTATTAATTTAATATTAAATTAAACACTCATTTTCTGAATTGCAGAGGAGTTGGTGAAAGAATCCTAAAGCAGAAGCAGTAGAACGCGTTCTTTAATTTCTTTTGAAAATTTAAAACACAGAAAAATATAAAATAGGGAAGAACGTTGGATTTTACCTTTGCAGACTTCTTCGTGTAAAGTCAATGAGACAACACCATTTGATCTTCCTCGCTAAGTCTCTCGAACGAGAATTCGAATTGTGTGATCCAATTGTAAGGGATTGAGAGGGTAAGAGAGTTGAGAGATTTTTAGCATTCTTTTAGGTTTTAGCTAACTGTTATATTTATAGAGGGAAAATCCTAAGACAATCAGGATATCTTATCCTTTTGGATATAGGATATCTTCTCCTGAATCTAGGGGAAATCTCAATACCTACCTTCTTTTAGGAATTCAAAATGTAGAAAATATGGATTTTTCTCCTCCATAACATTAGCCCCTAGTCTCAAAATATATAGTATTAATTTTGAATATTTATCCAAAATTAACATATATTTATATAATGTATCAATATACATTATATACATTCTCATATATAATTTGAACATTTCAAATTATTTCATAATTTTTATCCTCGTTTTACCCGTTGTAAGCTAGCAAGGGGACCTAATGGACCTATAGATCAGAAGCTCTAACGATGCGATATTAATCAATCAAACTCATTAACCGAGTTAATCAACATTCGTTTAACTGCGGGTCACTCCACTAAAGACCCGCAGCTGCACTCTTCTCACTGCAGAATATTTTCGTGTCCACGGATGTACGACCATTAACGGCAAGTCAATCCTTCATGAGTGCTCGTAACTCWAGTTGGGTTAAATTTCCGTTTTACCCTTAAGTTACATCTTGCTCCTTGAATACCATTGTTCATCTAATGAACAACTCGGTTATGGTCCGACCAATAACCGGAAGTCTCTCTCGGGCCAGTGAGAGAGTGGGGCCCCATGTCAAGTCCCAAAATCAGCATGTACGGGAACACTCATCTACTTCCCTAAAGTCTGGAAGGAGTGAATTTCATCTTGCATAATTATGATCCCAGCTCCCCACTCGGTTTCGTCCCCAAAATGGTAGAATTATTGAGTTGGCAACCCGGGTCACTCTCACCTATACAAATCAAAGGACGATTCCTTATAGGCAGGAATCCATAACTCACTTAGGATTAAGATCGAGTTATCTAGTCATCCTATGAGATAATAATCTATTAACTAACGGTGTTAGAGCCAATGATTAATTATTTCGTGGCCAAGTCTTATACAAACTCATTGTATAGAATACCCCCACTCGCATGTCTCTACATGAACGACCTGGATAAAGTCGTTTGTAACTATTACAAAACGGGTCGTATCCATAGCGTTACTAGGATAAGATACTCAACTTTATCCATGTACTATAGACTATTTAGGTTATTACTAGAACATTATCCACTGATTTATCGAATATATATTGTATATATACTATATATATAATGTATATTAAATATATATACTGTATATTAAATATATACTGTACATCAAATATATACTGTTCCAGTTACATTAAATAACATTGGATCTTAGTTTATTGGGACACGAGTTATGCAAAAAAAATAATAAAATAACTTTTATTAATAATAAATAAAATGTTTACAAATTACAAACTCACGAGCTCAAGGCACTAAACCCAACAGTGGGGAGATTATAGTGACGTGGGATTCGTTCAAAAGGGAATGTTCCTGTATTTTTTCTCAGCTGCAAATTTTTCAACCATTCTCTCTCAGTGTGATCTCAATGTTTTTTTACTTCCAAATCGGTGGAGCAAATTCTCGTTCCCAGAGGATAGTTGGGAAGATCTATGGTGGTGTGAACGAATTCACTACAAAATCTTTGAAGAAGGCCTTCAAAAGTAAGTATAAAATTATTTGTTTTCCTTTTATTGTGTTGACATTTTTTTTTCTTAAATTTCACGAACACGATCCTCGTTTCTACTCAAGGATTAACATCCTATCAGTTTCATCATTAGATATCCTAATAAAAAGATTATTGAGGCACGTGTTTGAAAGATTGTTGGTCAAGCTGAAACTGTTCAATTTGTATAGTCCAGCTTGAGAGAGAGTGTTGAATTATTTAGAAGTTTAGATTGTGTGGACTTAGTTAGAAGTTGTTTTAAAAGTTTTTTTGGTTGTTTGTTTAAATTTAGCAAATAAAATCTCCTTTTTTGTTAGGGAAGTTAGAAGGTTATTCCTAGATTTTGTTTCCTCTTGTAACCTATATAGTGCTTCTATTCCTCATCTTTGACCATTAATTTGGGAAATAAAGAACTTATTTCTTCTCTCTCTACTCGTGTATGTCTCTCTGGCATCTTTATCCTTAGTTTATATGTCATTTCTTGAATTAATGAGAAGAGCACATTCAATTAACCGAATGTTTATTACATGGTATCAAAGCCCCTTTAGCTCGCGCCCTGATCCTTCTCCACGCATCTGATAATTTTTTTTCCGTCTTACTCGTGCCTACTCTTCTCATTTACCGTCATGGCCGAATATTCTTCAATTGTTGCTAAAGATATCTTACTGCACCAATATTCCTCGTATCAAATATTTGCAATCTGGTGTAAATTCCCTTGGGCTCCTCTAATTTCGTCCGATGGAAGTTCCAATTTATGGCAGAATATCTTGTCGCACCATCCTCAAAGCTCATAAGCTCTTTGGATTTATCGATGGTATGTATATCGAGTGAAGTAAGGAACTCAAAGACAAATTAGCTAATGTCTCTATAATCATTGACGATGAGAATATTATTATTTACACATTGAATGGTCTTCCACCTGAGTTTAATACATTTTGCACCTCTATTCATAAACGGTCTCAATCTCTTACTTTTTCGGAGCTTCATGTTCTTCTGGTTTCTGAAGAATCAGCGATCGATAAGTAAGTGAACCGAGATAGAGTCTTTGCTCAATCAACTACACTGCTTGCTCAAAATTCTGCTACGAAGAATCAAAATTTCAATCCAAATATTCCTCGTGGCAAGTATTTTGGCCATGGAAGAGGATGATTTTCTAGTAATCGTGGCAAAGCATCTTCTTTTGTGCAATTTCTAGTGGTACATCTAGTGGAAAATGTCGATCTCCTCCCTTATCTTTTGGTGCAAATTATACCTAATCGTGTTTCCTCTGTTTCTCAATAATACAAAGTTATTTGTCAGATATATAATCGGCCTGGTCATATAACCCTTGACTATTATAATCGTATGAATTATAACTTCCAAGGTCGTCATCCATCTGCTTAACTGGTTGCAACGATGGCTGCTCAAAATCATGCTACGATGAACCATAAGTTCTCTTGGTTAACGAATTCTGGATGTAATACCCATGTTACCTATAATATAGGAAATTTCACCAATGTTTCTTAGTACAGTGATGATGAGTAGTGTTTGGGGGTAAAAATACCTTGGACACATGGAGGACGCTTACTAGTGTCCAAGGATTAAAGAATCCCAGGTCCACCTCGAACCTGCTGAATAGGTCGGGGTCACCCATTGGAAAAAGGCTAAGTACGCATGCCAAAGTTCGACTTGACTCGGGTTCGATCTACTCGGAACCCGACAGGTTCGACGTGATAAAAAACATGTAAACCGCCGGTCGTGAGCACTGTCGGATCCACCACCTATAAATAAAGGGCTTCATTTCATGCTCAGATATCGAATCTCACCTCGAGCTAAATACGGAGTCCGACCTATACTGACTTGAGCGTCGAAGTGTTTAGCCTCTTGTGCAGGCCCACTCTTGTGTTCAGGTCGAGCCGGGGACCGAGTTCGAGCTTGGTTCGTGAAGTATCGTTGTGCAGACCTTTTCATAAATAAGCAGGTTACTATACGCAGTGGGCAAACCTTCCAATCACACATTTAGGTTGTGGTATCCTTACTATTCCTTCTTTCCCTTTCCCTACAAAATCTCTTGTATGCTCTTGATATTTTTGGCAATCTGCCCACCAATCACACATTTAGGTTGTGGTATCCTTACTATTCCTTCTTTCCCTTTCCCTACAAAATCTCTTGTATGCTCTTGATATTTTTGGCAATCTATTTTCAATCTATCGACTCTATCTTCAAAACAATTGTGTTGTTATTTTTTTATGCTGATCTTTTCTATATTTAGGACAAAATCTTCGGGCTGGATTCTTTTTCGCGGACCGAACATTAATGGTCTTTATCCCATTCCTTTTGCTGCCTTTTCCTCACCATCTGCAGTATCTTCCAACCCTTCCCCGGTTGCTCATGTTAGCGCACAAAATTTTTCATCAGTCAGCATGTTTTGTTTTTCATTCCATGAATATGCCTATGTGTGATTCTTCTAAGTGTATCTGAAAACATTGTTTTCATGGCAAAATGCGTAAGCTGTCATTTCCTATTTCTAGTACTATTTCACTATTCCCTCTTTAATTGATACATAGTGATGTGTGGGGTCTTGTCCTTCAAACTTCTTTTAATTGTTTCAATTACTATGTATCATTTATTGATGATACGTCTAAAAACACATGGCTTTTTCCTATTGTTCGTAAATCTGATGTATCTACTGTTTTTCAACGTTTTAAACCACTAGTTGAAAATCTTTTCTCCTATCGTATTAAAATCTTTCATAGCGATGGAGGAGAAGAATTTGTTAATCATAGCCTTGGTTCTTTTCTTAGTTCCAATGGCATTCTACATCAAAAGTTATGTGATTATACCCCTAAACAAAATGGTGTTGTCGATGCAAACACCGATATATCGTTGAAATAGCCCTCACTCTTATGTCCAAATCCTCTCTTCCATTAAATTTCTAGTCTTTTGCCTTCTCTATTTTTATCTTTCCCATTAACCGACTCCACACTCTTTCTCTTTCTCATAAATCTACCTTTGAAGTCTTGTCGAAATGTCAACCTGATTATTCCTCACTCGTAGTGTTTGGTTGTGCTTGGTTGTGCTTGATATCCTCTCCTAAAGCTATATGTCTCTCATAAGTTACAACCAAAGACTTCTCAGTGTATTTTCCTAGGCTACCCACCCGACTATAAAGGATATTTGTATTACAACATGAGCAATGGTCACCTTTATACTTCAAGACATTTTATCTTCGATGAAACGGTCTTTCCTTTTTCTTCTTATATACCTCCCTCGCCATCTTCCCCCTCATCGTCTATCTCCAATTCTCTTCCTTTATCTCTTTTATTTTATTCATCTCAATCCCACTCCCCTGAACCTATCGAAAATACTGCTTCTACTGCATCAATTGTCACTTCTTCACCATCTGTTTCATCTCCTACTTCTGTTTCATCACCCTCTGTTGCTCTTACTTCATCGATCCCTTCACCTCCTGTTACTGCCTCTGTTTTTCCTCATGTTAGTACTTCTCTTTTGCTGTCTGATATTGCTACTCCTTCTGCCCCGCCTCCTGATAATACTACTCTAGCTGACAATATTGTTGTACCTCCTTCTATACCACAACACTGTTATATGTATTTTATATTTTCTGTTACCATTTCTATTGTGGTTATTTGAGTTTGTAAGTAGTTACTTTCTGTTATTTTCTATTATAAATACTTGTTAAGCCCTTTTCTTGAATTAATGAGAAGAGCACATCCAATGAAGTCATGTTTATTACAGATAATTGATCAAAATTTATCATTCAACACTAGCATTAATAAAAGTCAATGGTCAAAAGCGAACATAGTTTAGTGGTAATTGACATATATCTTTAATCAAGAGGTTGTGAGTTCAATCCCCCAACCCCACATGTTGTACTAAAAACTAATAATAATAAAAATAAAAGTCAATGAATCTCATCCCTATTAAGTGAGTAACTATGTATCTTTGAAATAGGAATGAGTGTCTTTTTCATCGAATTGGCCATAATTATTTTCACTCTCTCAAAGTTCAAAATTTTTCAAATTCTAAAGTAGGAAGAATTTTAGTATAAGAATTAGCTCCAACTTCTTGACCAAGAGATGGAAATAAATTTCTCAAATCACAACCCACTATAAACAATACTTATTTTTTAAAAAATTTATTTACCATTATCTTCAAGTCAAACTAATTATTTAGGAATAAAATACCATATGAATTTATTGATGTATTTTTACCAAACTTTGCCGAACTAATTATTTCAAACATAATTAAAAAAAAGTATTGATGGTTATGGATGTGCACTACTTAAAAAAATATATATTTAATCAATTTGTTATCTTCTCCAAAATAATTATTCAAATAACTAACCAAAAAAAACATAAAATATATCATGTCAACTAAAATTTTTTAGATTTAAATATTATTTTGGTCATTCTATTTTTTGCTGTAGTTCATTTTGATCGTTATACTTTCAAAATATTTATTTTGGCCCATGTACTTTTAACCATTGTTCATTTTAGTCGATGTACTCTCAATATGTATAGTTTAATCATTGCATAAAAAGTAACTATTTTTGTCATTATTTGTAAAATTTTAGTACATATTTCTATACGCAATGGAAATCTTTTGATATAAAATTATTGCTACATTTTAATATAAAATTATTGCTACATTTTAAAAGAAAATGATTAAGTATAGTATCGTGCTGAAACTATCACCATAATAGTAAAGATGAGATAAAAGAGAAAATGAAGGGACAAAAAATAGTTGTTGTTTCAAAATTCAAGGACCAAAACCAACTACTTAAATTTCATTATTCTTTTATGGAAAATTATCCCCTTTAACTAATTGATTTATTTATTTTATGTTAAAATCCCCTTAACTAATTAATAATAAAGAGCCACCTATTCACATTAATATTATATATTAAAAAATTTCGACACGCTAATAATCATATATTTTTTTTAATATATTATATAGATTAAATTATAAATTTGATTCTTAACTTTTAAATACTTTCAATTTTAATTTGTGTCTAAGATACAAGTTAACCTAGAGATTTTATTTAATTGGAGAAGAAGACATAAATATTATATTTTGGGATCAAATTATTTTATAAAAGAATATAATTAAAATTATTACTTAGGTTTGTATACGATAATAATATTTTATTATATAAATCCTATAAAATTAGTAGTTGCCAATCTAGAATATTTAGATAAATAATTATAATTGTTTATGCAAGGGTTTGCACAACGGTTCTTTACGAAACGAGCTCGAACCCGGTCTCCTGTTCCGACCTGAACACTAGAGTGGACCTGCACAAGAGGGTAAGCACTCCGACGCTCAAGTCAGTATAGATCAGACTTCGTATTTAGTTCGAGGTGAGATTCGATACCTGAGCGTGAAATGAAGCCCTCTATTTATAGGTGATGGATCCGACAGTACACACGACCGGCGGTTATATGTCTTTTCTCATGTCGAACCTGTCGGGTTCCAAGCAGGTCGGACCCAAGCCAGGTCGAACCGTGATGCCCATACTTAGCCTTTTTTGTAATGGGCGAACCCGGTCTCCTCGGTAAGGCCGAGGTGGACTTAGGCAATGACTCATTCAGTTTCTTCAAGCACCAATAAGAGTCCTCCACGTGTCCTGGGTACATTTTACCCCCAAACAATAATTATAGTAAAATTCAGAATAAAATTAGCAATTATAATGATGATTAATCAAGATAGGTAGGTTAGTTCATAATTGTTATATTAATAAATAAGTACCACATAAAATAAAATTATAGTGGTTACTTTGATTTATAATGTTTTTAAGAAAATATACTATATTTTTAATTATTTGTTTAAAAAATATATTTGCGAATAATTATAAAAAATACATATTTACAAACATTTTTAAAAGATAAAGGAACAATTTAAATATCTAAACAAACTTTAAAAAAAATTCCCAAAAAATACATATTTTAAAACCCATGAACTTTTGTGGAAAAAAGTTCGCTAGCAAAGGTCTTTAACTTCATATTCATATCAGGTCCACCACATATAAATATAAAACTTTCAAAAAAAAAAAATATATTTTAAAATTTGGAAGCTCCTAAGTTAACCTTTTTAAACTTTAGAGATTTATTATGTATAAAAAATTTAAAATTTAAAGATCTATTATATACTTTTTTTTTTTTTATTGTTCAAGGACTTTTTAGGCACAACCTTAAAAATTTTTAGACTAAACTTGTAATTTAATTTTAATAAGTATTTACTATTCAATTTGAGTTTCATAAATTATATTTGGTTAATTAAGTTTTTTAATAGTTTAAAAATAAGAGCACAATTATAAAAGTGATTCATTTCAAAATATCATATAAATTGAACTAAAAAAAACCTATCAATTTAAGGTGCCATCAACTCGTCTATGTTAAGAAATTAATTAAATGCATTAAAAGAAATTTCATTTCCATTTTAAATGGAATAATTCAATATCATAGCAATTATTAAATATATAGATTTCTTTCTATTTGAAAATAAAAACTTAAATGATTTAAAATTCACATTTAATTTACATTACCAACACTTTGAAAATGAAAGAAAGGGTCTTATATTACCAAAAATGAGTTATTGTCAACAAAAATAAAAAAAGTCAAAATATTTTAAAATGAAAGAAAAAGTATTATATTACCAAAAATGAGTTGAAAGCAAAGAGGCAACCGGTCCTTGAACTTATCATTTCAATTGTAATATTCTATAAAGGTTGGTCCAAATCAATTTTACTAAACCTATTTGAAATAGAAAAAAAAAATTGTTCAAACTCATTTCTAATTTGAATTATTTTTCTTAATTTTATTTTTTTAATCTTCAAATCTTATGTATATTACAAAAAATAATAATAATAATAATAATAATGGTCTCAACACAGCTAGAAAAATATACTGGAAAAGAAAAAAGTTCAATAATTGTTTGGGAAAAAGTTAGGATTTTAGCTTTAAACTTTCAATTTCATTAAATTTTAATAAAGTTAATATTTTGAATTAGCCATGTTTCTCATTTTTCTAGAAGACTTTATGGTTGAAAGACAGTCATTTTTGTGGGTATTGGTTCTTCTATAAATATATTGAATATTTTTTTTAGCTAGGTTTGAGAATTTTGTTGTTGAATTTTGAATCTTTTTAATGTGCTTTATTGTGTGGCTAGCTAGATTCCGGTGTTTACTATTTAGATGATTGAATTTACGCATGTTTTGTTACTTGATTTTATGTTCTATCTATTGATCAATTTTGTTAGTTTATGAGTAATTTTTTAATTTTTTAATTTTTATTTTTTCTCTATCTATCTATTTATTATTATTATTTGAATTCGGATGAAAACAAAATTTCTTGAACAATTATTATAACAATAATATATTTCTAATATATTTTCCGTAGTATCTCACTCTTAGTATTTTTTGGAGGAAAGAAGATGAGAATAATTGTAATAATATGAAAAGCATAAAACTATAGTGAGTATACGGAAGGAAAAAAAAGGAATTAAAAAGGTTAATTATAGATAAAACTATTTATTATCATTACCTAATTTGCTATTCTTTGGCTACCAAAAAAAAAGGCTATTCTTTGTATTCATTTATTTTTTTTATCTTTGAAAAATAATGGAGACTTTTTCAGAACATAATAATAAGTAAATAAATAATGAATCTATATTTCATTATTTCTTTTTAGCTTTATGAAATATATCATAAAATAAAAGTTAAATAATACAAAAAAAACTCTTAGACTTGATGTGGGTTTCTGTTATAGAAAGCAAAACGGTCCAAACGACGAATGAGAATCGGACCGAGAAGAAGAAAGAAGAGCTCTGAAACTACTACCAATCAGGGCCGACCCACTCAATGGTCGACCCGACCTCGGCGTCGAGGCGAGAGGTGTTCTCGGCTACAGGTCGAGAACACCTCTCGATTTCTCCCTCGGTTCCTGTCCCGGCCGACTTGTGTTTGTAGAACCTCGACCCTGTTCTGATGTTGGAGCCCRCAACAAAGCATCTCACGACCGAAGAAGCCCGATGATGTGAATGACCTAGAGTTCGAATAATGAAACCACTAGGAGGGAGGAAAAACTATAAATAAGGAAATGGGTCACACCTAAAAGGTACGCCTGAAACCTCCTACTCTCTTCACTCGACTTCCTGATACTAACTTAAGCATCGGAGTCCGTGTGGCCAAAGCCACACCACCGTTCCTAGTGCTATTCTGTTTTGCAGTCACGTCGATCCCTTCCCTACTTAGAAGATTGGTACAAATTTGGCGAGATCTCAGGAGACCAAATTTCCGCATCAACAATTTCAATCATATCTCTGTCATTTGAAAGAAAATTTCAAAATTAATACTCTTAACCTTTAAAATTGCTTTTAAAATACTCTTTCATTTTGTTTTTCCGTTGAATTAAAGACAACAATTTGATGTGRGAGTAAGTTCTAAAATCGAAGGTTTACATGTGGATATTGAGTTGTAAAAAAAAGTTTTAATTAGGCACCTACTATTTAAAAGTATTTTTATTTTAACTCGTAACCTTTAAAATTATTATTATTATTAAAAAAAAACCTCTTATGTTAGCTAAAACATAAATGAAAACTATTATTATTTTCATTTTCTTTTCTTTTTTTTTTATGTCAAAATTTCACTTTCAATTAAACATAAATGTAATGTTTTGGATTATAAGTGGGTACACGTATTTATTTTAACTCCTAATTAGTGGGAAAAAAAATCAAAGGATTTTAGTCATATTAGAAAATGAAATGACCGTTGGCCAAGGGAAATTCAAACTTGGGGAGTCGAAATGGATTGTTTCGGGGGGAAGCCACAGAAATGAGAAAAAGTCACACATTAATAAAAACAAATTTATTGTCTACGAAAAATTGCACACTCTAAAATATGCCATTGAAGGAGAGTGTAGTTAAAGAGTGAAAGTTTTAGAAGAATCGAGAGAAATAAGAAATTTATCTATCAATAGGACTTTTGTCTTTTATTCGCTCATGTGCTAATCTTAATTTTTGTCCATTGATGGTACCAAAGAGCCTCAAATTTCATCCATCGATGTAATATGTTTACCTGTGTAAAGGCCTTATTTTTTTAGTACAACAAATGTGGAAGAGTTGATTTAAACGTCCATACACTAAAAAAATATATATAGATACTATAATCACTGAAATAGATAAAAAAGAAAAAAAATTCACATTACCAAATTTTATGTCTAACTCACTTTAATAATTTCCATTTCTAAAGTTTACCAATAATACATTGTCGAAGAATCAAATTATATTTGTGGAAAAGTAATCATATATTCAATTTTTATAACCTTCGTAACTTACTTCCCCTGAAGAATAGCTTACTTCATTTTAGTCTCTAAAATTTTTAAAATTTCTGATTTAGTCYGGCCATTTTACAATTCCTCTCATTATTTTGTAATTCAGCAACTAATAATTAGATAAAATGATTTTCAATTTACATRTATATAGATATATGCCAACATAAGTAGTAGGAGCGGAGTAAAAACTTTTTTAAAAGTGACAAAATTTTACCTTCTAATTTTTCAAATATATAATTTTTTCAATCTTGAAATATCTCAGGTATATATTTTGCTCCTTTTAAAAATTATATCTTCTCCCACGTTTCCTCAATAAGGTAACTTTAAAATAAAATGCGRATATATTTATTTATTYATTGTAATTTAGCCTCAAATTAATGCAAGTGTATTTTAAGTGTCGAGGCAGAGGATCTGGATTTTATTTTATTTCTTTAAGGGAATCTGATTACTGAAACAGACGTTTTTCGTCGGGGTCCTCAATCGTGAGTCACGTGAACTTGGAATGTGAAAAATGTGATGCACGTGATTGGAAATTATTTGTTTCATTTCATTCTAGAGAAATAAAGAAAAAAGAAGAAAAAAATAATAATAAAAAGCAACCATCCAATCAAATTATTAGTTAATTTCTTTAAATACTAATTCTTTTTTTTTTTCAAAACATCTATTTTAGGATATGTATTTTTAATTCTTTTCAATTTTAGTCCGCGTAGTTGCAAAACGTCTATTTTAAATTTGTATTTTTGAAAATTGACTATTTTAGTCTATGCTTGTAAAATTTGACATAAATTTTATACAATGAAAACCATTTAATACAATTTTATGGCTATTTCAAAAAATTTTGTGAGTGAAGTGTTATATTAAAAGTACGATCGAAAAATGTGATAAAAAATGAAAATGAAGATTAAAATGATCATTTATTTAAAAGTTTTGGGATAAAAATGGACGTTTTGGAAATACATGGATAAAAGTGAACAAAAATCTAAATACATGGATTAAAATAGATGTTTTGAAAGTATAGGGATCAAATAACAAAAGTCGAAAATAAATTGACCAAAATAATATATKTTATCTATTTTTTAATAGAACATATGGGGATGTGGGATCGAATTCACAATCTTTTAGTTGGAGAYATATGTCAGTTATGATCGAACTATGCTGACGACATATTGACATATTTAAACGTTATTCCAATATTCTTAATTATTTTTCTTTTAATTTTTGTTAGTTCATACTTAATGAGATGAGAATGGAAATTTTAAGATAGTAATGGGTTGAGTGCTATGTTGAATTGATTTTTTTCTTTTATTTAATCATTGTATTACGGTCTCCAATAAAAATTATTTAATTAMATTACAACTAAAAAGATTGGCGTGAATCACATGGAAACTAACATAACTCACCTTTAACATTATGTTACCAAGTTTCCATCTCTCTTTTTAATAAAAAATAATTAAAGAAAAGTTTCCATATCTCTTCCAATGTGACATTTTAGTTTTGATTTAGTTGGATAATTAATGTCTGAGGCCTAAATCGATAGTTTTCAACTTTWAAAAATGTAAACTACTCTATATACTTCKATCAAGTCATCGACCTTTATATTTGACATGKCCATTCATAGTTGAAAAAGATCACGTGATCATTATGTAAGAATTAAAATAGTTGCACACSTTTAAACTACTAAACCTTTRTTAGAATAGCAACACACTTCAAAGGTCTTGTAACTAACCATTAGATCTCCTTAGATTGAGATTTCTAAATCAACTATGCACAAAGCATGTGCTCCCATGTTGTCACTTTTAGGAAACTCTCWATTAAGTATTTCATATAATCTAATCAGCTAAAAATAATTATGCAGTGAAAATTTAAAAAGGTACCAAAGAGAGATGACACATGGTTTGTTTGACAATCTCTACTTTACTCTCTAGGACTCTTTCTCGAGTATTTTACTGTGGCGACTCTYTTGCAGYTGAGAACCAGTCTAATCAACCACGCTTTTTACTGGTCCAAGATTAACCTCATACCGATCCTTTTTAGTTCATGATCCAATTTATATTGATTATTTCACTTGTTCAATATTAAACCAATTACTAATATTATTGTCGGTCAAAAACAAAGACACAGAGGAAACAATGACATACAGGGGAAAAATGCGCTTAAAATTAAATAATAAAAAAATTATATTTCAATGTCGGTTAAAAACCGACATTGTTTGTGAAAATGCCCGWTATTAAAAGTCTTCCCTTATTTTACCCTAATTTACCCAGTTTTTTTACATTCTTACCTAATTTTTTACATTCTTAATTTGCAGCCCATCTCACTCACACGACCCCACGAATTGAAGTGCAAACAACAATTCGACTTGCGACGTTGCTAGCAACGAGCGACGATGACTCTAGTGGTGTGAATGGCAGCAATCCCACGTCACTGAGCAATAGCACTCTATCTGGCGATGCGCAATTCTTCAACGATTACGTTGGTCATCAATTCTTCAACAATTACTTCATTCTTCGCGGTGATTAAGCGAATATTCGTCAGCAACTCTTTGACCCTATGACGTGAAGTTGAACCGAGATCTGATAATCAAATGGCGACAACTAGATTTAGCAGCAAGGCGAGCCTGACACGATCCATGGCGGTTCAAACAGCAATGCAATTCTTCCTTGAGGGGCGGCAAATATGAAGTTCAATTTCATGCAATTCTTTCTCAAGGGGCCTAACCTGAACGACAGTGTGACWTGTAGATTGCATACAGCGGCAAATATGAGCGGTGGGTCTAAATGTTGACACTAATCCAATGATAACCAAATCCTTTTCGGTRTGAGTTAGTAKGYAATRACTCGCTTAAACATCTTTTTAATTTGATTAAACTATTCAAAATTGAATTCTAATCCAAAAATATTATTATTATTATTATTTTTAGAGATAATATATTGGGAGGGCTATTTTGAAATCTTAATTATATGAATGTCTTTAGGTTTCAAAATTTACAATTTTAGATATTTGCRGTTAGGATTTTATTTTAATATCGTTTCTACCCTTATTTATTGTTTYTTATTTTATTATAATTTTTAAATTTTAAAGATTTGAATCCTTAATTTGTAATTATATTCATTTAATTCTTGTGGGCTCCATTCAAAATTTCAACCTTAATTCCACAAATCTCTCCTTCAAAAAAGATTTTTTTCTCTCACCAATTAACAACTTCCAATTTTGTTAAATGAATTAAATGCTGCCGATTCTCTTTTCTCGTTTGCTGTAGATTTTCTCCAGCCACCGTGCAAAGCCGATTTTCTTCACCGCTGTCTTCGTTTCCAAGGTGCAAAGACGTCGGCTGCCAGACCTTCATTTTCCATCTTCAGGGCTTTTATGAACAAGGTATTTATTTCTTTTGCACGTTTCCAACGCCGTTCATTCCCGTCGCCATTCATTCCCGTCGACATCTTTGCAAGTTTCCAACGTCGTTCATTGTACACCAAATCAACGAGGTATTGATTTCTTCTTCCCCAAACACGTCCAAACCTTCAATTTCCGTCGTTGAATAAACTTTCTGTTGACGTCTTTGGACGTTTCCGACGTCGTGCAGCGTGTTCCTCGTCTCCTGTCCCCTTCTGTTTATACCATGGGTAATTATAGTCTTCCGTTGAGATTGGTATACATGGGGATATATTTTATGTATGTGTACAGAAAATGGAAGTTCTAAACGTCTCACAGTGTTAGTATTCCTGATTATATTTGTATATATAGGTATATATTGTATATGTGAATATATCTTATATGTGTATACATATATCTTATAGTTCCGTAGAAATGGTCCTCCATACCATTTGTAATTATTAGTCTTCCGTTAAGATTGGTATATATGAGGATATATTTTGTTTATGTGTATAGAAAATTGAAGTTCTAAATGTCTCATATTCTTAGTATTCCTGATTATATTCGTATATATAGGTATATATTGTATGTGTATATATCTTATAGCTTTATATAAGATATAAACGCATATATCCCATAGTAATGTAGAAATGTTCCTCCAAAATTGAAATTTTAAACGTCTCATGGATGAAGCGAAAAAAGTTCTTGATTTCGAATTTGRGAGATTTTTGGACGGGATTTGGAGATATTTTGGGAGGTTATGATTTCAATTTTGGGAATTTAGGGTTTTGTTTTTAATGTTTTGGTGTTTTAATTTGTTTTGGAAAGTATCATCAACAAATTTTTGTACCATTATTAATTACATTTCAACTGTTCTTGTACTTTTCAATAATATGACAAAGAACAAAATCTTGTTAGACTCTTTCTACACATATGTTTGCACATCTTCCATGTTTTATAGATTTTTTTTGTCATCTTCAACATTTTTGACATCTTCAACATTTAAAAGAAAGTCATTTTGTCTTGAAGGAGGTTAGTTTCTGATTCGTTCAAAATATGATTTATATTTTTGAAATCTAAAGTCAAAGTAAAGTAGACCGATAATATACTTTTGAACGTTTATGAAGTTTTGGTTGGTCGAAGTCTGGAATTTTTAAGAAACCCAAGCGTGTTTCTTTGTTACCATGGTCGTAGTCTGTAAAATTTTTATTTTTGCCGTCGTTTTTCTTGATTACCCTAGCTAGGGTAAGTAAAATTTTTCGCYCGTTTCTCGTAGGAACCTTGGTCGGGGTATGTGCATTTTATATTCTCGCTCGTGTTTCATACGTAACCTGGCTGGGGTAGAAATTTTAGGATTTAATGTAAACTTGGGTGGGGTTAGGAAATTGAATATGTTTTGTAATTGTCAATTAATTAGTTTGTGTGGTTTATTCTTCAATTATAATGCATCATCTATTTGTGATCTACGGTGGTAAGTGCAATGATGTCAGTACATTGTACAAAGGTGGGGTTATAGGAGATTTAAACGTCCATGAAACGATAACATGTACTGACCTAAAAAACGTTATGTATACACTTACTAGAATTGATCTTGACTAGTTTCACCTTGTTATACCTTCTATATATAAATTTGAATTGCAGTACAAAGTCCAGAACTATTTAATATTTGATGATACCAATTTGAGATTCTATTTGGATGACCCTCCAAATCCCTGCCCTTGTACATATCCGTCCTATCGAAAGGAACATATGGTAGTGGAAGCAACCGAGAAAATCTACCATTTTATTTGGAAACTCAGAGATAACATTGTCCCGKGTAACCTAGGGGATGACGAATCTCCATATTATGGTCAATTGTATGAGAAAGAGGTTGAGTATGAGCTTCAGAGCGATACTGAGTATGATTATGATGAATATCATACCGAGGATGGGGTTGAGGATGAGGATGATCAGATAGAGTATGAGAATGATGAAGGAAATGGGAAYGACAATGGAAACGAGGATGAGCTTTATGATCAACCTGAAAATGAAGGTAAACTTGTCAACGAGTCGTATTCAGTAAGTAGAAATACGCCTTGTAAAACTCTTGAGGGATTAGTTTCCCGTCCAACGTAGAATCTCGTAACCGGTGATGCGGCTGATTATGTTGATGAAATCGCTGTTGGAGGTATCTTCCGTTCGAAGGTAGACCTACACTTCAAGTTGTCGGTGTTGGCGATGAAGCTTAATTTTGAATTTCGAGTAAAAAAATCTACGAAAACTTTGTATACTGTTGGATGTACTGAAGTAGGTTGCAAGTGGGGGTTGTGTGCGAAGAGGATCTGTGGTTGTGACTCGTGTTCATCATTTCAAAGTACATAGATGTCCACTAATGCACACGTGAGATACTAAACCATCATCACAGACAAGCTGGAAGTTGGGTGGTCGGTCAGTTATTCAAGTCAARTTTTAAGGATGTAAGACGTCAATACAGACCTAGAGACATTATTAACGACATGCGAAAGTACTACAGTGTGAATATTAGATATGAAAAGGCTTGACGTGCGAAGGACATAGCATCGAATCTTCTAATGGGATCRCCAAAAGATTCATATACTTTGTTACACAAGTATGGATATGCACTGAAGTCTGTGAACGTATGGATGATTTTTCAAATGGAATTGAAGGAAAATAAGTATTTCAAGTACGCGTTCATGACTCTGGGTTATTGTATTAGAGAGTTCTCTGGTTTTATTTGCCCAGTGATTGYGATAGATGGTGCACATCTAGASGGGAAATATAAAGGGGTTATCCTTATTGCTTCTTTAGTAGACGGTAACAATCAAATATATCATCTTGCATTCAGAATGTGAATAACGGGAGTGATGAATCATGGACTTGGTTTTTGGTAATGTTGAAATGTTGTATTGGAGAGGTTGATAGGTTAATATTCGTATTCGACAGATACGTTTCCATTACAAAATATGTTAGGGATGTATTTCTTGAAGTAGCACAAGATATATGCATGTAACATTTGTCCACGAACTTGAAGGACAAGTTCAAGAATGTTGATATTCATGCAATGTTCAAACTGGCAGCAAAGACATTCCGAAAATCAGAGTTTCAGGTACTATTTTTTYCGAACTTTCGAAATTTTTTAGATGTTTAGAGGTACTTACAAGAGATTGATTTTGAAATATRGACACACGCATTTCAACCGGGATTGAGGTATGACCATCTAATATTGCCGAGTCTATGAATGCAGTACTTGTCAAGCACGYTCTTTGCCAGTCACAACACTTCTTGAACATGTACGGGCGCTTATACAACTATGGTTTTATGAGAGGCAAACATATGCATCTAGTTGTGAAACTATTCTTACTGACTATGCTGAGACTRAGATGCGAACTGCAGAGAACCTCTCTGTACACACTCCATCACACCCATTGATCTACACAAACTGGAGGTGTATGATGTAGGATCGAATGGCAACGCTAGAGGGGGAGTGAATAGGGTTGCTTACAACTTTTTCAAAATTCAAGGTAATAAACAATTATGCAAATCAACAGAAGAAGATTAACAAAAAAAAGAATTATTGAGCAAAATATTTAAGCAAACCTATATGCAATCTAGCAAAATAATTCAAAGTAGTAAATGTTGAATTTAAAAAGGAGAAGAGAAGAGAATGGGTGACACCGAGAATTTTTATAGTGGTTTGGAAATTCATACTCCTCTCCCCAAAACTTCTTCTAGGGTATTTTACTATAGTGACCCTCTTACGAGTGAGAACCAAACTGATCGACCATCTTTTTGTCCTAAGCTAAAGAGAAACCCACRATCTTTTTTACTAGTTCAGGATTTAACCAATTGACTTTTCTCACATCCAAGGTGTACCCACACCTTAATACAAAACCCAATTTGAAAATAAATAATGTAAAAACACAAGTGGATTACACAAGATTTTGCACCAAAGTAACGGTCAAAAAGCCACACTCTAATGTATCTTTCATAAAGAATGAACAAGTTATGTGTAGAAGAGAATGAAACTTTCAGAAAAGTTGAGAGAATAATTCGAAGAGAGAAAGATTTTGCTATATAATTGGTGTGTGGAGAGTGATGAATTTGGAGGCTTTAAATAAAGTTTCGTGGATGGAAATTGACCATTGRATTTAGGACAACAAATGATGAACGGTGTAGATTAAGAGGTGAGGTAAGRAAATGAAATAAAGACGATTTTGGAGATTTAGAGAAATTGGTGGAAATTGATCAAATTTATGGAGATTGGGGTGATCATAGAGATTGAAAGATTTGTGGGAATTTGAATTATAGAGATTGAAAGTGCCACATATCGTCTTCTCATTTGTTCGATTTKCTGGATGTCACGTCAGCATAAGCATGTCATCTTGATGCCATATGTTAACTTCTGAGTGGTCCACTTGTCCATGTCACCCGTCACATAGGATTTTTCTCTTGACCATAACTTCTTCGTTTGAACTCCGATTTGAGTAATTCGACGACGTTGGTTTTGTCTTTTCGAGCTCTACGCTATGGAYAGTTTGAAACACTCAAATTGTTAGTTCATACTTGGTTTGTGATCATCAAAATATTTGATTTGATTGAAGTTATAAAGCTAACAATCTCCCTCTTTTTGATGCTGACAAATCACTCAAGAAAACACATTCTCAAGAGGTTATATTTTCCCTCTTTTGTTATTATAAAAAAAAATTCATGCAATTTAGCTCCCTCTTAATAAGATAATTATTGCAAGGTAAAAAAATCTCCCCCTCATCCACACATACATACAAAAAAAAAAACTCTCTAACAAACACATTCAAATAATTAAATGTGAATGATGTAAAGTGCAAGTCTATTACTATGAAATGCTTCTTTGTTTAATGGGTTARTAAGAATATCTGCTACTTGTTTTTCATTGTGAACATAATTAAGCACAATATTTCCAGTTTGCACATGTTCTCTAAGAAAATGATGTCAGATATCTATATGCTTTATCCTAAAATACTGAATTGGATTTTTGGTTAAATTAATTGAACTGGTATTATCACRAAAGATAGGAACATGTTCAAAATTTAAATCAAAATCACGCAATGTTTGTTTCATGCATAAAACTTGAGAGCAATGGTTAGCAACAGCAATATATTCAGCCTCAGTAGTAGATAATGCAACAAAATTTTACTTTTTGCTAAACTAGGAGACAAGACAGCTACCCAAAAACTGGCAAGTTCCACTAGTAGTTTTCCTATCAGTTAAGCTAATAGCAAAATCAACATTAGAATAAGCAATCAATTCAAGAGACGTATTCTTAAGATACCATAAATCCAAATCAACAGTGACAAGTAAGTATTTCAAAATTCTTTTAACAGCGTGCATGTGTGATTCTTTAGGACATGATTGAAATTTAGCAAACATGCATACATTGAACATAATATCCGGTCTACTTGCAGTTAAGTAAAGCAAGGATCCGATCATACCTCTATAAGCTTTTACATCTACATTTTTACCTTTTTCATTTTTATCAAGCATTGTGGTAGTGCTCATCAGAGTCTTTGCTACTTTGGCATTATCGAATTTGAATCTCTTAAGTAGATCTATTGTATAGTTTTCTTGATTGATGAAAATTCCCTTTTTAAGTTGTTTGATGAAGTCGAATAAAGAACTTGAGTTCTCCCATCRTGCTCATCTCAAACTCACTGGMATACACTTAGAAAATTCTTCACATAATAAAGAGTTAGTGGCACAAAAAATAATGTCATCTACATAAATTTGCACTAACAAAATATCTTTTTCTTTGGTTTTAATAAAAAAGTGTGGTATCAATAAGTCTCATTTTAAAACCTTGTTCAAGTAAAAAGTTACTCAAACGGTCATACCAAGCTCTAGGAGCTTGTTTAAGACCATAAAGAGCTTTCTTTAATTTAAAAAACATGATTTGGATTTTCAACACTTTCAAAATCAGGAGGTTGTTTAACATATACTTCTTCCATTATAAAACCATTTARGAAAGCACTTTTGATATTAATTTGATATAAAGTARAGTTCTTATGAGATGTAAATGCAAAGCAACATTCTAAGGGGGTGTTTGATTCCCCGTTTTCAAAATGGCAGGGAGGGTTTGTTAGTTTTATAAACCCAAGTTTGCTACATTAAATACTATTCCACCCCAGRTTTGCTACAGTAAATACTATTTCACTCCTCAGGTTGCAACAGTAAACACTATTCCACTTCCCAAATTGCTACAGTACTTTATCTTTACTCCTCAAGTTGCTATAGTGTATATTTTGTCTTTATTCTCTCCTCCTAATTCAAATACATTTATTTTTTTAATTAAATATATGAATAAACGAGGAAATTAATTAATTATAATTATAATTATAAATAAGTAAATCAATTTAATTTAAATTACATGTAATAAATAATTAATTCATATATTGACACTTTTTTATCTAGTTTTTTTTTTYMAA
>NW_019104550.1:198036-216456 GCF_001995035.1 Momordica charantia
ATAATTAATTATATTAATTAATTTGATTAATTAATTATATATATATATATATTTTAATTATTATTATATTATATTATATATATATATATTAATATTAACTCCCCTCAAAATTGCAGGGGAGTGGGAGGTGTTGTACCCCACGTCACCCTTCTTCTTCTTGTCCAAGTGTTGGAGAAGGAGAAGAACATTTTTTTTTCAGAGCAGAACAGAAGAAAAAAAAACTCCCAGGATTTCTCTCAAATTCTCTCAATCTCTCCCTCTCTTCGATCAAGGTGCTAYCACAAGCACGATCCCGAGACCCAAGAGGATAGCGAGGAAGATCCKGTGGTGGTGTTCGAGGGGAATTCACTGAAGAAACGTTCTTCAAAGGTTTGTTTTTCCYCTGTATTTTTCTTCTTTAAAATTCGATTTTGTATCCTGAAAATCAGCAACGAAAATCCGTTTCCGCTCTGGGATTCACATCCCTTCAATTGGTATCAGAGCTAGGTTGTAGTTCTGATTTTTTGGTATCAAAATCGCTGAGTTTGGTGGGTGTTCATATTTTCGAGATATGGGTTTGTGGGTTGGAAAATTTCCGGATTTTTGGCACTTAGATAGCATTTTTCTTCGTGATTCGAACATGTAAGGGCTCGGTGTTTTGGGCATTATGTTTCTGTAAGTCCGGGTTGCTCGAAAGTCGTTCGTGGCGTCGGATTGGGCAAAAGTTGCAGAAAACAGCGAAGAAGACGAAGCAGACTACGCAGACAGCGCCATGGCGCTGCGGGACAGCACATAGCACCACGGCGCTGCCCTTAGGCCCCGAGGCGCTGTCCCTGGTGTTTTCGACGCGGTTCCGAGGCTTCGGTTCGCGGTTCGAGGGCGGATGCAGTCGATTTTCTTATTTTGTATTATTTCGTTTTCTTAGGGTGCCAAAAACCGTTCCAACTTTGCTATTTAATTATTTTATGCATTATGAATGTATATTTTAATTAAAATCATATAGCATATTGTATGCCATATAGTTTTAAAATCCCACCATAGGTTACATGCATAATATGTATGTTTGATATATAGTATGTATGTATGGTCATGCATCATATAGTTCTAAATGTTATAATGTATGTATGCATGTTTTATTTTCATAATTAATATAAGTGTTGTATTAATTAGATGAAAATAAAGTTGCATTGAGCATGACATTATTTTGGATAATATAATTGTTATATTAATGTATGCTTTCAATGCATGTTTATAGTTTTAATTTCTTAAATTTTATAAGGGTTATAAAATGTGGTAGATAGAAATTAAAATCTATAATAAAGAGTTGCATGCAAACATAAGGTCTAAGTTAATTAATCTTAAAGGGGTTTAAAATTAATTAGACCTTAGGTTATATCTTCTAATGTGATTAGGGGGTAGTCTTTTATTTTGTTTTAACTAGGTTTAAAATGAAATAAYAAAAGACTAAATATAAAATGTTGTCTATAAGGGAACCCTGTCTAAGGAAGGTTCTGTCTAGGCTGAGGTATTTAAGCTGACCGTAAGKGAACACCTCTACCTRGGAACCKACYTGGGGGTTGAATTAGTCAATATTTTATATACAAGCAATAATGTCGTTGRTTTATTAAAGTRTTTAACGAACTAAAACATTATTGTACAACTTCYGATATAATAGTTATATTGGGCCGACTAAAAATTCACTTAGTTAATTTCACTTAGCCAGGATTTATCTAAGTAATATACCCTAGTCTTAGAATACTAAGTGGGAGCAAAAGAGAATATGTAATATACAGCGTATATATTTGATATACAAAGTATATATAACATACTTTACTCTTTCTCTCACGTTCTCCTTTAAATTCACGTTGTGAGTTCCATGCTCGGCCTCGTGTCGCCTTGGGCGCGGCCTCCCTACGGAAGGTGTTTGCATGGTTCAATATCGAGGTGAATGGAGATAATGTTCATAGTAAGTGGGAGAAGGACGTGTGACAACACGTCCTGCAGTCTCCGCCATTGGTTTGCACCGTGAGGATTTATACATGACCTGCGTGTCGTCCTGGAGCGACCATCCCTACGGAGGGTTCATTGTATGGAAATCAAAACCAAGACAAACTACAGAAATGGATAGGAGTCTCTTAGGTTTTGCTCCAATATTTTCCTTCCCTACGGCATGATTATTGGGGTGGACCTCTGAGGTCCGAAAATGTTGGGTTACACTTACGAGGAGTTGTTAAGTTAGTTAGCAATTTCCTGACCAAATAAACGATGACTAAAATTTATAGGAATAAGAGTTATTCTGGTGTAAAATTTAGTTGAGAATGTCTCAATTCAGTGAAGGAGTACCTGTCCGCCCTACTATGGYTGTTGCTCTAAATCACTGAAGCGTCGTTGCAAAACAATTTTGTTAGGGTGCTTAATTACTTTTGCTAAATTTTGATTGGGTTTAAAAGGCTAATGCATGAAACTAATATAGATTTGTTTTTACTTTCAGCATGTATACTTCTACTATTGCACTCTTAGCCGCGCAAAGACTTAATGGCGAAAATTACAAACAATGGAAGTCAAACCTAAACACTATTCTCGTGATAGATGATCTTAGGTTCGTCTTACAAGAGGATTGTCCTCAAGCTCCTGCGCCTAACGCCACTGTGGCGGTGCGCAACGCCTATGACAAGTGGGTCAAAGCCAATGACAAGGCCAAGGTCTACATCTTGGCGAGCATATCTGATGTGCTTGCCAAGAAGCACGAGGACACGGTCACCGCTAAGGAGATCATGGACTCGCTGCAGAGCATGTTTGGACAACCGTCCTCACATGCTCGACATGAAGCCCTTAAGTTCATTTACAACTCCCGCATGAAGGAGGGTTCCTCAGTGCGAGAACACGTTCTCAACCTGATGGTCCACTTCAACGTGGCTGAGTCGAACRGGACCGTCATAGACGAGCAGAGTTAGGTCAGCTTTATTCTGGAATCTCTTCTAAAGRGTTTCCTTCCATTCCGCAGCAATGCGRTTATGAATAAGCTRGAGTACACTCTTACCACGCTCCTAAACGAGCTGCAGACCTACCAGTCTCTTATGAAATGTAAGGGACAAGAAGGGGAGGCAAATGTTGCCACCTCAAAGAGGTTCAACAGAGAATCGTCCTCTGGAACCARGTCTGCACCCTCTTCTTCTGAAAGTAAGACTTTTAAGAAGAAGAAGGCTRCTGGTAAAGGGTCTAAACCTGACTCGGCTGCTGCTGCCCAGAAAGGCAAGGTCAAGGTTGCAGAGAAAGGAAAGTGTTTCCACTACAATATGGACAGGCATTGGAAGCGCAACTGCCCAAAGTACTTGGCCGAAAAGAAGAAAGCCAACGAWGGTAAATATGATTTACTTGTATTGGAAACATRTTTAGTGGAGAATGAT
The DNA here is from genome assembly GCF_001995035.1 of Momordica charantia. Next base: position 201,423 of record NW_019104550.1, read on the forward strand.
GACTCCGCCTGGATACTGGATTCAGGAGCCACTAATCACGTTTGTTCTTCATTTTAGGGAATTAGTTCCTAGAGGCAGCTTGACGCTGGAGAGATGACTCTCAAGGTCGGAACGGGAGAGGTCGTCTCAGCTGTGGCGGTAGGGGAGCTCAAGTTGTTTACAAACAAGAATATGTATATATTATTAGATAATGTGTACGTTGTTCCTAAAATTAAAAGGAACTTAATTTCAATTTCTTGTTTGTTGGAACAGATGTATTCAATTTAATTTCATTTAAATGAAGCATTCATTTCAAGAAATGGTGTTMACATTTGTTCAGCTTTACTTGAAAACAACTTGTATGTGCTAAGACCAACCATAACGAAAGCAGTTTTAAATACCGAGTTGTTTAAAAATGCTAGAACTCAAAATAAAAGACAAAAAGTTTCTCAAAAGGAAGATACCTATCTTTGGCACTTAAGATTAGGTCACATTAATCTCAATAAGATTGAGAGGTTGGTTAAGAATGGCATTCTAAGTGAGTTAGAAGATGATTATTTACCACCATGTCAGTCTTGTCTTGAAGGAAAGATGACTAAAAGACCTTTTACTRCAAAAGGTTATAGAGTCAAAGAGCCCTTAGAACTTATACATTCAGACCTTTGTGGTCCGATGAATGTTAGAGCTCGAGGAGGGTATGAATACTTCATCTCTTTTATCGATGATTATTCAAGGTATGGTTATTTATACCTAATGCAACATAAGTCTGAAGCCCTTGAAAAGTTCAAGGAGTACAAGACTGAAGTTGAAAATCAATTAGGTAAAACCATTAAAACAYTTYGATCAGATCGGGGTGGAGAGTATATGGACTTGAGATTCCAGGACTATATGATAGAACATGGAATCACGTCCCAACTCTCAGCCCCTGGTACACTTCAACAAAACGGTGTATCAGAAAGGAGAAACAGAACCCTGTTGGACATGGTTCGATCAATGATGAGCTATGCTCAGTTGCCTAACTCGTTTTGGGGTTATGCAGTGGAGACTGCAGTTTATATTTTGAACGTAGTTCCATCAAAGAGTGTTTCTGAAACACCCTTTGAGCTATGGAAGGGTCGTAAACCTAGTTTACGTCACTTTCGYATTTRGGGATGCCCGGCACACGTGCTCATGACTAACCCGAAGAAACTGGAACCTTGTTCAAAAGTATGCCTATTCGTAGGTTACCCTAAAGAGACGAGAGGTGGTCTCTTCTTCGATYATAAAGAAAACAGAGTGTTTGTAWCGACAAATGCTACTTTCTTAGAAGAAGGYCATGTTCGAGATCATAAACCACGGAGTAAGGTAGTAATTAACGAGATTTCCGAAGAGGCTACAAACACGTCAACAAGAGTTGTTGATCAAACTGGCACTACAACAAGAGTTGTTGATGAAGCCAGCACATMGCGTCAGTCACATCCACCTCAAGTGTTGAGGGTGCCTCGACGTAGTGGGAGGATTGTGTCACAACCTAACCGCTACGTGGGTTTAACTGAAACTCAAGTTGTCATACCTGATGACGGCGTCGAGGATCCATTGACCTATAAGAAGGCAATGGAAGATACTGACAAGGACAAATGGGTCAAAGCAATGGACCTGGAAATGGAGTCGATGTACTTCAATTCCGTTTGGGAACTTGTAGATCAACCTGACGGGGTAAAACCCATAGGGTGCAAATGGATCTACAAGCGAAAACGAGACGCCGAAGGAAAGGTACAGACCTATAAGGCGAGACTTGTGGCAAAAGACTACACACAAAGGGAAGGGGTGGACTATGAAGAAACCTTCTCCCCTGTAGCTATGCTTAAGTGTATTAGAATACTTTTGTCCATTGCCACATATTATRACTATGAGATATGGCAAATGGACGTCAAGACTGCTTTTCTGAATGGCAATCTTGAAGAAAGTATTTATATGTCTCAACCCGAAGGGTTCATAGAACAAGGTCAAGAGCAAAAGGTTTGCAAGCTTAAACGGTCCATATATAGACTCAAACAAGCATCTCGATCTTGGAACATAAGGTTCGATACTGCGATCAAATCTTATGGTTTTGACCAAAACATTGATGAGCTTTGTGTATACAAGAAGATCGTCAACAACACCGTAGCCTTCTTAGTGTTGTACGTGGATGATATCCTACTCATTGGGAATGATGTAGGATACCTCACTGACATAAAGAAGTGGCTAGCGACTGAGTTCCAAATGAAAGATTTGGGAGAAGCTCAATATGTTCTTAGCATCCAAATTCTAAGGGATCGCAAGAACAGAACGTTAGCCCTGTCTCAAACAACTTATATCGACAAGATGCTTGTTCGATATTCGATGCAGAATTCCAAGAAAGGTTTGTTACCCTTCAGGCATGAAATTCATCTGTCTAAGGAACAATGTTCTAAGACACCTCAAGAAGTTGAGGAWATGAGACGTATACCCTATGCTTCAGCAGTGGGCAGCCTGATGTATACTATGCTGTGCAGGAGGCCTGACATTTGCTTTGCGGTAGGGATGGTCAGTAGGTACCAATCCAACCCAGGATATGATCACTGGACTGCTGTTAAGGGAATCCTCAAGTATCTTAGGAGAACGAGGGACTACAAGCTCGTGTATGGCGCTAAGGATTTGATCCTTACAGGATACACTGACTCTGACTTCCAAACAGACAAGGATTCAAGGAAATCCACGTTGGGGTCAGTATTCACTGTTAACGGAGGAGCGGTAGTTTGGCGAAGCATCAAACAAGGATGCATCGCAGACTCCGCGATGGAGGTTGAGTATGTTGCAGCTTGTGAAGCAGCAAAAGAGGCGGTTTGGCTTAGAAAGTTCTTGACAGATTTGGACGTCGTTCCAAATATGAACTTGCCCATCACACTTTATTGTGATAACAGTGGTGCTGTGGCAAATTCTAAAGAACCTCGAAGCAATAAGAGAGACAAACACATCGAAAGGAAGTACCACCTTATACGGGAGATAGCGCAGCGAGGAGATGTGATTGTCACGAAGATCGCTACAGAGCACAATATTGCTGATCCTTTTACAAAGGCACTCACGGCTAAAGTGTTTGAGGGCCATCTAAAACGTCTAGGTTTAYGAGCTTTGTACAGTTAGTCTAGGGCRAGTGGGAGAAATGTAATTGGGTATAGTGTATGCTCTAGTTTATTGTATTTTCCCTTTGCTTTATGATAATGTACACCCCACTCGAGTTTAGTTCAAGTGGRAGTTTGTTGGGTGTGTTACCCTAAACTYCTAGTTTGTATTTTGTAAAAAYAAATGTCTATTTAATAAAGTTTTATTCAATAAATTTGTTGTAGAATCATAGCTTTGYATTGTCCAAAATCCAATAAACTAAACATCCAAGGTTATTTATGATGTAATCGGGACAATATATATACTGTGTATATARTTGATATACGGGGTATATATTTGATATACCCCTGATATATGAATGAATAATGTTCCGTGAATAACCTAAAGGGTCTATAGTATATGGATAAGGTTTGGTACCTTATCCTGGCAAAACTATGGATACGGCCAACTCTGTAAWGGTTACAGACGACTCGATCCAGGTCGTTCGTGTGGAGACATGCGAGTGGGGGTATCCTATACAATGAGTTTGTATAAGACCGGACCGCGAAATAGGCAATCTTTAGATGTAACACCGTTAACTAATGGATTGCCATTTCTTAGAATGACTAGGCAACTCATTCTCAATCCTGAGTGAGTTATGGACTCTTGCCCGTGAGGGCTYGTTCTTTGATCTATATGGGTGAGAGTGGCCCAAGTCGCCGACTCAACATTCCTACCATTTTGGGGATGAGACCGAGTGGGGAGCTGGGAACATAACTTCACAAGATGGAATTCACTTCTCCCCGACTTTAGGGAAGTAGGTGAGTGTTTCCTTAAATGCTGACTACGGGACTTGAACAAGAGGCCCCACCCTCTCATTGGCCGAGAGGGACTTCCGGTTATTGGTTGGACCATAACCGGGTTGTTCATTAGAGGAGCAGTGGTGTTTAAGGAGTAAGATGTAACTCTGGGGTAAAATGGAAATTTAACCCAACTTGAGTTACGAACACTCGTAAAGGATTGACTCGTCATTAATGGTCGTATATCCATGGACACGAAAACATTCTGCAGTGAGAAGAGTGCAATTGCGGGTCTTTAGTGGAATTACCCGTAGTTAACGAATCTAGATTAACTCGGTCAATGAGTTTGACCGATTAATCTTGCATCGTTGGAGCTTCGGATCTGTAGGTCCATTAGGTCCCCTTGCTAGCTCATAACGGGTAAAACGAGGATCAAATTTTTGAAAGAGTTTGAATTGTTCAAATTACTTAAGGGATTATATGTATATTGATACATTATAATATATATAGTTAATTGTAAATTAAAACTATATATTATGAGAGATATTATTTGAATGAGATTCAAATAAAATTAATATGAATGAGATTCATATTAAAACTATAGGTTAAAAATAATGTGCATAAGATGTACATTAAAACTATAGGTTATACGAGAGAAATGTTTTAGAATATGATTCTAATTTTATAATAAATAATTAAGTGTTAATTATTTATGTATATATATATTTATTAATTATTAATTGGATTCATAATTAATTATATTAATTAATTTGATTAATTAATTTTATATATATATATATATATATTAATTATTATATATATATTTTTTAATTATTATATATATATATATATATATATTCATATTATTATTAATATTAACTCCCCTGCAAAATTGCAGGGGAGTGGGAGGTGTTGTGATGTGGGGAGTTACCTCACGTCACCCTTCTTCTTCTTCTCCAAGTGTTGGAGAAGGACAAGAACATTTTTTTTTTTCAGAACAGAACAGAAGAAAAAGAACTCCCAGGATTTCTCTCAAATTCTCTCAATCTCTCCCTCTCTTCGATCAAGGTGCTACCACAAGCACGATCCCGAGACCCAAGAGGATAGCGAGGAAGATCCGGTGGTGGTGTTCGAGGGAAATTCACTGAAGAAATATTCTTCAAAGGTTTGTTTTTCCCCTGTATTTTTCTTTTTTAAAATTCGATTTTGTATCCTGAAAATCAGCAACGAAAATCCATTTCCGCTCCGGGATTCACATCCCTTCAACACAGACTTAACAAACCTAGACTTAACAAATCCACACTTAGCAAACCCAGACTTAATAAACAAGCGCAAAACAGCGAACCAAACACCCCCTAATAGATTCAAGTCTAGCAACAGGAGCAAAAGCTTCCTYATAATATATTCCTTCTTCTTGACTATATCTTTGTGCAACKAACCTAGCTTTATTTCTAACAATATTACTATACTCGTCCATTTTATTTCTAAAAACTCATTTAGTACCAATATCAGGATGATCATCAGGACAGGGAACTAATTCCCAAACACTATTTCTTTCAAATTGATTTAACTCATCTTGCGTAGCAATTAACTAGAATTCATCAACTTCAGCTTTTTGGTTCAATTTGAGATACAAAAGCAACATTCTTTCATGCATTTAAACAAGATTGAGTTCTTACACCTTGAGATACGTCACCTATAATTAACTTCTTTGGATTGTGAGTTAAGAAACTCGAATCCTTAGGAATGGTTTCCTCTAGTACTTGTTGAGTCTCATTTACTACAGCTTCCGAGTTATTATCTTTAAAGTTCAAATTCTCAAAAGGCATTTCTAACTCATCACTAGCAGAAACTTAATTAGCAGCAATATGAGATTCATCAAAGACAACATCCATTGACTCTTCAACTACAATGTTTCTTTTATTAAAAACTCTATATGCTTTATTACATGTTGAATATCCTAAAAATATGCCAAATGTCAATTTTTGACTCAAACTTTCCAAGTTTCTCTTTATTTTTTAAAATAAAACATTTGCAACCAAAAACTTTGAAATAGTTGATATTAGGAGTTTTATCATTAAAAAACTCATGAGGGGTTTTATTCAAAATTGACCTTATTAAAACACGGTTCATCACATAAGAGGCAGTATTAACARCTTCWGGTCAAAAATATTTTGGTAAATTATACTTATTTAACAAAAAAGTAGTTAATTCTTGCAAATAGCGATTTTTCCTTTCTACAACACCATTTTGTTGCAGTGTTTTTCGAGAAGAAAAATAATGAGAAAAACCATTTTCATCACAAAACTTTTCAAAAGCTGCGTTGTTAAATTCTCCTCCATGATCACTTCTGATTTTCGAAACCATAAAACCTTTTTCATTTTGAATTTTCTTTGAAAAAATTAATAAAGGTTTTTAAGGTCTCATCCTTATGAGATAAAAATAAAGCCCAAGTAAATCTTGAAARTCAACTATAACGAAAGCATAATGTTTTCCACTTAGGTCCAAATAGATTCATATGTAATAGTTGCTAAGGCCTAGAAGTAGAAACCATTTTCTTTGGTTTATAGGATGATTTGGTTTGTTTACCCATTTGACATGCATCACAAACTTTGTCTTTTTCAAAATTTAATTTTGGAAGACCTCGAACAAGAGATTTTTTTGGAAATATTTGAAATCAAATACATGCTAGCAYGACCTAATCTTCTATGCCACAACCAAGAAWTATCATGCATTTTAGACAATCATTTATTATTAACAACAAGACAGTCATTCAATTCAATTGTATAAATATTTTTCTCTATTTCCTACAAACAGTAATTTTCCATCAAAAGTATTTTCAATTATGCAATTTTTCTCATTGAATACTACTTTATAGCCTTTATCACATAATTTACTAATGCTTTTAAACCATCCACAAGCGACACATTATCAATAAAAAGTTTGAACCATTACCTATATTATTTCCAATGATTTTACCTCTTTTATTATCGCCAAAGGTAACGTATCCTCCATCTTTCTTTTCTAGGTTTGTAAATTTTGTGTGGTCTCCGATCATGTGCTTTGAACACCCACTATCCAAGTACCACTTGTTCTTTGTTGATCTCAAACATACCTAGAAGAAAGATGATACTCAAGATGTAACTTTAGGTACCCAAGCTTGTTTGGGTCCTTGAGGGTTAGTGAGCAAAAATTTAGGAATCCATCTCCTTTCATTTAATGCACCATTTTTCTTCAAGTTACAAGCATAACTTTTATGACCAAGTTTTCCGCATGCATTGCAAACAATAGTAGACATTGAGCTTTCTTTAACAAAGTAGTTAATAAATTTCTTTTGTTTTTGATGAGGTTTATAGCCTAAACCACTTTTATCAAACATAGCTTGTTGTTTTCCCATCATCATATCTAAGTTCTTTTTACCATTTGTAAACTTTGAAAGGGTAGATGATATATCTTTATTTTTCACTTCTAATAATTTATACGCCTCTTTTAAAGCATGCAAATTTGACTTAGACATGACAAGATCTTTTATAAACATCTCACTTTCTTTATTTAACCTATCATGCTCGACTAATAAATCATGGTTCTCATGAGCTGGCCTAGTATTCTTCTTTTTAAGAGCTAAATATTTATTACCTAATTTTTCAAATTCTTCTTTAATCTCATTATAAGCATCCATAAACTCATCAAAAGAATGATTTTCAAAACATATCTCATCGTCATCATCTTCATCTTCAAAAGCCATGAAACAAATATTAGCTACTTCTTTTCCGCTTTCAGAATTACATCATTCATCACTTTCATACAAAGTAGCTTTCATAGCCTTCTTGTTTCTCCTTGAAGATGATTTACGTAAGTAGAAGACATTTAGATTTTACATGTCCAGCCTTTTTACACTCGTAGCAGATGATGACATCTCTGGTGCTCTTTTCTCCTTTAGCATCTTGACTGTTGGTTCTCTTTGGAAAGTGTCTCTTTTTGATATGCTTCTTGAACTTCTTAGATAAGTAGGCAAGTTCTTTCTCGTTTAGCTCTTCATCACTTTCAAAAGTCCCTTCGAAGGATGTAGACTTTACTACTAAGCTTTTCTTCTTTTTGACGTCCTTTTCCATATTGCCTTTCATGATTATCTCATGCGTCATGGGAGATCCAATGAACTCCTCCAATGAAAATTWTGAGAGATCCTTCGCTTCTAGAATCGCTGTCACTTTGGGTTCCCAACTTTTTGGTAGAAATCTTAGAATCTTCCTCACGTTCTCAACTGTGGTATATTCCTTTCCTAAACCTTTCAAAGCATTAACAATATTCGTAAATCTAGTAAACATTTCAGTAATAGACTCGTTAGAATCCATTTTAAACAATTCATAATTATGAACAAGTATGCTAATTTTTTACTCTTTTACTTGATTTGTTCCTTCATCGATTACTTTTCAAGCATGTCCCATATTTTCTTCGCAGAGTTACATGCAAATACTCGATTAAATTCATTAGCACATAAAGCACAAAACAAACAATTCATTGCTTTAGCATTAATAGATATTTTTCTTTTATCATCATCATTAAACTCATTTTTCTTTAGCTACATCAACAATATCCACTTTCTTAACAGGAATTAAGGGACTTTTAGAAACAATTTTCCACAAGTTATAATCAATCGAAATAACTAAATTCCCATCCTAGTTTTCCCCAAGTATAATTATTTCCATAAAAAAGAGGTGGCCTAGTGGTAGAGTGACCCTCATTAAATCCATTAACCCCAATGTTTGCCATAAGATCAAACAATTAAATTTTAAGAAAAAAAGTTTCAAATAAAATTAAAAAACAAGATAATTTAATTTTCAAAGATATTAAATTAAAAAAATATATTTCAAAGATTTATTCCAAACAAAATAAATTTTCAGACTTTAATAAGTGGAGGAAAAAAAGTTTTCAAAAGTCAATTTTTGAGGAAAATTATTTTCTAGTAAAATTGGCTCAAAAACTCAAATTTTCAAGCTTTTCTTCTGCATTTAAAAAAAAAACTGTTTTAGAAAAAGATGGAATTTCAAGGATGAAACTTTTTGTAAAGAAACGAGCTACCCACTCTTATAACAATTGTAGGATCGAATGGAAATGCCGGGGCRGGGGGTGAATAGGGTTGCTTACCACTTTTTCAAAATTTAAAATAAATTCAAGGTAATAAAAAATCATGCAATCAACAAAAGCATATTAACAAGAAAAATAATTATTAAGCAAAGCTATATGCAATCTAGTAAAATAATTCAAAGTAGTAAATGTTGAATTTAAAAAGGAGAAGAGAAGAGAATGAGTGACACCGAGAATTTTTATAGTGGTTCAGAAATTCCTACACTACTCCCCAAGACTCCTTCTTGGGTATTTTACTGCAATGATCGAAACCGATCGACCATCTTTTTGTCCTAGGCTAAAGAGAAACTCAAGATCTTTTTTACTGGTTCACGATCTAACCAATTGATTTTTCTCACAACCCAAAGTGTACCCATACCTTAATACAAAACTCAATTTGAAAATAAATAATGTAGAAACACAAGTGGGTTACACAAGATTTTGCACCAAAGAAATAACTAAAAAGCCACACTCTAATGTATCTCTCACAAAGAATGAACAAGTTATGTGTAGAAGAGAATGAAAACTTTGCAAAAAATTTGAGAGGAGAATTTGAAGAGAGTARGATTTTCTTTGATAATTGGTGTGTGGAGAAGGATGAATTTGGAGGCTTTAAATAGAGTTTCGTGGATGAAACTTGGCCATTGATTTAGGGCAACAAATGATGAACGGTGTAGATTAAGAGGTGAGGTAAGGAAATGAAATAAAGASGATTTTGAAGATTTAGAGAAATGAGTGGAAATTGATATCAAATTTATGGAGATTGTAGTGATTGTAGAGATTGAGAGATTTGTGGGAATTTGAAYTGTAGAGATTGAAAGCGCCACACGTCGTCCTCTCATTTGTTCGATTTGTTGTATGTCACGTCAGCATAAGCATGTCCTCTTGATGCCACATGTCAACTTCTGAGTGATCCACTTGTCCATGTCACCCGCCACKTAAGATTTTTCTCTTGACCATAACTTCTTCGTTTGAACTCTGATTTGAGTGATTCGACAGACATTGGTTTTGTCCTCTATGCTATGGACACTTTGAAACACTCAAATTATTAGTTCATACTTGGTTTGTGATCATCAAAATATTTGGTTTGATTGAAGCCATAAAGCTAACATATGATGGACGAAAAAAGGTTTGGGTGAATTATACATCTTTTCAAAACTTCGTCTCCTGCATTCTTATAGATTTGGGTCTTATCTACAAATTTGTCTTCTTTGAAGTCTTCTAATTCGACTTTCTTAAGGGTGAAATTCATGCAATTTACCAATTGATTAAAAAAAAGACTGCTAAACATGAAAGCRTGTATTCTTAAAGTTATTGTGTTTTTGCTATTCAATAGTTGATTAAAAAAAAGAGACGAAAAGAAAAAAGGACCTCATTTTTCATTACTCCTTGGTGTTTACACTTTTAATTCATTTGCTAGCCTTGCATTAATTTCTCATTCTTAAATCTTGGTGTTGTAAACTCGGATTTATGGTGTATTTTGATGTATTTCAAGTTTTAAGACTTTTCATTTACTTTTTAGGTTACAAATAGTTAATAGTTGTTTATGGTATTAATGGACTTAAGTGTTCCAACCATTCAAATGCCTATATGTTACTTTAAATACTATTTTGCAACCTATATATAGCCATGTACGTTTGATTTGAGAATATRTAAAATTGAGATGTAATGAAATGAGCCTTTGAGCCTTTCTTTTAGCTAAGAGCTAATGAATTTTGCATCTTGTGATATTTTGCATGTTTAGGATCATTCAAGTAAGAATTGATCATTCTTGCTTATGGAGTGATTCRGATCTCAAACAAGGAATGAGTTTCTTACCTTGGGATATTTGATCAACATGGTAATCCGGTTCTTACTTTCATTGGGTTGATTCCACAATCGTTTTCGAGGTTTTTGARATTGAGTTCTATGGGCTTGTWTATTAGGAAAGTTTTTAGATCCAATTTCTCAAGGGTTTCTTAACACTAACCATGCAAATTCAAACCAATCATTATGCTACAAAATTAAACCAATCACAAGAGCTAAGAGTTTGGAGCTAAAAGCTTCAAGAATCATTGAATGATAACTTCCAAGTTAAGGTACCGTTCACACATGGTGAAGAGCTGCATTCATTCAATCTTAACAAGGCACCATTTTCATTCAAAAAGCTTAATGAATCTAAAAATTCATATTCATTCTCATATTTAATGCATCATGTACCATTTAAATTCTACGTATTTTTATTTAAGAAGGTTAATGTATAGGTGTGAAGCCTAAAGGGATGTTAGCAAAATTTAGACTAGTTTGGCCTAGAGTTATGTCTTTTCTTTTTGATTTTTCAATTACTATAAATAAGAATGTAAACTTTGATTTTGGAATGCAATTGAAATTTGAATGAAAGTGAATTTTTCTCATTAGTTTGGCTGAAAGCTTCAAAAACTTGTAGTAGAAATTGCTTACTGCAAGTGTACGGATCAAGTTTTAATATAGATGGTAAGTGAATACCGATATCGTCCTCTAGATTGGGTTTCTTGCTCACTTGAGTACAGATACAATCACCCAATTTTATTTAGAGAATCGAATCTTAATGAAAGAATAGTAACAAAGAAAAGAAACACGCACTAAAATAAAGATAAATAAATGGGGAGAAARGTCCTAGGGAATTGATTTCACCTATTGAATCTATGAACCAACTACTTAATTACTCAAGATTGAACGAATTATTAATTCTATAGGCCAAGAAGTCTCAAATCTCAACTACCTCTCCCGAGCACAAGCTAGTTCTCCTTACCAATTAAGAAACCAATATTCCTATCTAGTTTCAATAACAAGTAAAGACTTTATTAAACAAATCTTTTAACGACCTCTAAAGGACTTCTAAATCTCTCGATCTTAAAACCCTTTTAGTTATGCATTCCAATTCTAACTCTAAACCAACATATTGATTTTAGCACCACCAAAATCTACATTAAACCTATANTTCACGACGGAAGGCTCTTAACAATATTTCCGTTATGAAAGACTAGGAAATATTTATTTATATTTTTTTTATAATTTAACTAGGAAAAAAAAAAAAAAACTTTGGGTTGCCTCCCAAAAAGCGCTTTATTTAACGTCTGTAGCTAGATTGTATAAAACTTCTCAATTTTCTTTGACCCCTTCTTCCTTGAATCGATGTATCCTACTAGCTCTAGTAGGCTCATTTACTTTTCATGGGCACCTGAAAGAGAAAAAATTTTATAATATAAATTAGGAAAGTTAAAGAAAAATAAATTAAAATTATATTTACAAGACTCCTCAAGATAAAGAAAGAAAAAATGAGAATTAAGAGAATTTTCAAAAGATAAAATAGGATTAGGCTTTTCAGCCTCTTCCTTTATCRCTCGAATTTCCTCTTCCAAATTAAGCTCGTGTTCTTTCTTTATCTCATAAAACTGTACTTCCTGGTGTTGCTCAAAGTTGTCCAACTCATCCCTACTATCAACGCATACAACTTTACAAGCTTCGGCCTCAGTGATATGGAAAAAATTTTGCTCATGAAGGGCTTTAATTAAATYAACTATCTGGCTAAGTTGTATTTCCAGACGCTCTATAGCAGCTCCGTTTTCTTCAATTGTGGCCTCAACCTTATCCACTTTGGCCTCTATCCTATTCATCCTTTCTGATCTTCTGCACAAARATTTTTAATTCTACATTCCAAAGTACATTCTCGCAATAAATCTTCAAGACATGAATTTTCCTCACTCCGATTGGGATAATTTTGGCCCCAAGTACCTTCATTGTCACCATACAAAGAATTTCCATATTTCATATARTTAGAATGATAATAATTAGACACTTGACTTTTCTGAAAACACCCATAATTGACATAAGAATTTTCAGGGTCATAAGAGGGGTAAATTGAAGAATAAAAATTAAATGATGGTRGTGACCCTTGGGTGGTCGAAGACTCCTCATAAGGCCACTCGTAATTATAAAAAGACATGATTAATTCAAGCATAAAGGCATACACCACTCAACCAAGTAACCAGGAAAATAATAAACAAAAACTAAAATAAAGAAAAAAATCGAGATAAAGAAAATATATACAAAAGAAAAAAAAACTCTAAATTAAGACCAAGCTAGTTCTCTACGATATCAAGTTAAACTAAATAATTGCCAATCCTCGGCAACGACGCCAAAAACTTGTAGCAGAAATTGCTTACYACAAGTGTACGGGTCAAGTTTTAATATAGATGGTAAGTGAATACCGATATCGTCCTCTAGATTGGGTTTCTAGCTCACTTGAATACTACAAATACAATCACTCAATTTTATTTAGAGCATCAAATATGAATGAACGAATAGAATCAAAGAAAATAAGCACTAAAATAAAGATAAAAAAGGGGGAGAAAGGTCCTAGGGAATTGATTTCACTTATTAAATCTATGAACCAACTACTTAATTACTCAAGATTGAACGAATTATTAATTCTATAGGCCAAGAACTCTCAAATCTCAACTACATCTACCGAGCGCAAGCTAATTATCTTTACTAATTAAGAAACCAATATCTCAATCTAGTTTCAATAACAAATAAAGACTTTAGACAAATATTTTAACAACCTCTAAAGGACTTCTAAATCTTCCGATCTTAAAACCCTTTTAGTTATGCATCCCAGTTCTAACTCTAAACCACCTCTTCCGAGCGTAAGATTTCAAGTCTAAAATCAATCAATCTATGGCCAGTAGATTAAAGGCATTAAGCATAGAGAAACATAAATAAAATATTTAAATGCATTCAATCAAGAGAATCAAACAATCAATCCATAAGGTTTAATGGCTACATTAATCCCTAAGATAAGAGGTTTAGCTTCTCATATTCAATGTAAAACAATAAAATCACAGTGAGATGCTCTTAACAAAAATAGAAAAATCAATAGAAAGGAGAAGAAACTATGTTCCGCGTGTCAACCGTCCATTCCCGAAGCGAGCTCCAAGATCCCGAGCCATGTAAATCTCTTTTCTAAGMTCTCAAATGCTCTCCTTGCCMTTCAAATTGGCCAAAAAGGCAAACTACCGAAAAACGTCTCCCAAACTCCCCCTTCTCGGCGGCTACAAAATCCTATTTTTATAAAAAGTTATCGCAGCAGCGCCATGGYGCTACACTAATCACAAAACAGAAAATTTAAACTTCGGAGCGCCGAGGCCAGTGTCGTGGCGCTATCTCCTCCGGTTTTTGGCTTCAAATCTTGTTCTTATTCCATCTTGGTCACTTTGATTCCTATTTTTCTCTCATTTTGATCCAAATATGTCTCATTTCCTCCCGATACTTTATTCCTGTAAAATATATCTTATATGCTTAAATTTGTCATGAAGAAACAAAAACTAACAAATAATTTCAATATAAATCTCATGAAATGTAGCTCACAAAGTGTGTTATCAGGAATGCAATTGAAAGTTGAATGAAAGTGAGTTTTTCTCATTTGTTTAATTGAAAGCTTCAGCTCCCATCTCTTAAGCAATTTCTTGTGTCTTTAGAATTTGCATGTTACAGTCAATCATTGGTGTTGATCATACCTCTTGTTGAGTGATTTAAATCACGAGTTTCCTTTCTCTACTCTTGATATTGATCATCAAGGTAATCTATTCTAAACATTTCTTTAGGTTGGTTCCATGATTGTCTTGGGGTTTTTAAGGTTGTGAAAAGTCTAGTTTGCCAATGGTTGTTGGTAAGGGTTGTCGATGCCCTCCAAAATAAAGACTGATTTTACTCAATTTAACTTGTAAAAGTAGTGAGACCAGGTCAAATCCCAARGGAACCAATGAAATTAATTTCTCAAAGTTTAAAAATGGGGGGTTTTGTAATTAAATTTTGAAATTTAAAAAGCTAGACCAAAAGGAAAGCGAAAGTGAATCTTACCAAACTTCCAATCCAAATATGTGATTTTCATCCAAGTGTAATTTTGATCATATGTTTTACACAAAATTAGTTTCTTGATTCAAGAACTTAGTCTAATTACTCGGAACAGCCGTGGTAAGTTTTAATTCTTCTAATTTAATTAATTWRRMCMA
>NW_019104550.1:236659-248360 GCF_001995035.1 Momordica charantia
AGCCCAATACTCATATGACCCAATTACATATTTTAATTGTCAAATTATCTTTAATTTTAATTTAGGGTTAATATATAATTAATCCCTAAATAAAATACATAATGAATTGGTCGTTTATGATTGGCCCAAATTTTTTGGTTCTACGAATGCCCCTTTTTCGAAATTTATGCCAAATATAATTGTGACTGAATTTCGAAAATATTGTGCAATCAAAAAGATGAATTTAAGTCATAATTTTGAAAAAAGAAAATATTAATCGTGGACCAAGATATCGTTGTAGGTCCAATTAACAATAAATTTACACAATTTAAAATGAGACATCTGAAATTTATCCATTGAAATTTAAATTATCTTCAAAAGTTTTTTTTTAACTTTGAATTTAATTTAAAAGTCAAAATATGATTCAAATTCGAATTTGGGATGAATTTGAAAATTTAAAATTTATCCAACTTTAAATTGAACGCTGGATTTTAGTTCAAATTTGAATTTTGGATCAAATTTGAAAATATGAAATTTATCCAACATAATCTAAAAGTTGGAATATAATTCGAATTCAAATTTCGGATGAATTCAAAATTTTGGAATTTATCCAATTTTAAATTAAACACTAGATTTATGGTTCAAATTTAAATTTTGGATCAAATTTGAATTTTGGATCAAATTTGAAAACATGAAATTTATCCAACCTAATTTAAAAGTTGGAATATAATTCGAATTCAAATTTGGGATGAATTCAAAATTTTGGAATTTATCCAACTTTAAATTAAACGCTGGATTTATGGTTCAAATTTGAATTTTGGATCAAATTTGAAAACATGAAATTTATCCAACGTAATTTAAAAGTTGGAATATAATTCAAATTTGATGAATTTGAAAAGGATTTAAATTTGATATCCAATCAAATTTATCATTTGAATTTGAAAAAAGAATCCTACTTGGGAGTTGAGTTAAAATCCCACCAGATTTCAATTTCGAATTTGAATAGGAATCATGAGTTGGGACTTGATTTGGGTTAAGAATCCAATCAATTTTCCAACAATTATTTGAAAAAGGAATCATATTTGAGTTGGTATTTGATTTGGGTCAAATTTAAATTAAGAATCCAATCAAATTTCCAATCATAATTTGAAAAAGGAATCATATTTGAGTTGGGATTTGATTTGTTATTAAATTGAGCCTTCTTGTGCATTTGTAGAAGTACAGCAGAAGTACAGTGAAAAGGTTGGCTTCAAAATTTCTCCCATTCTTTCATTTTTTTCTCTTCATTTTTTTCTATAGTCATTTACTACTATCTTTTATCTTCATGCGGTGCGATATGACCATTTACTTCCTCTACCAAAAATAGACTTCATGCTCGTGGGTGAAAATGAGAGATTGTTCAACTTTTTTTTTCTTTCTATTTGTAGTTGTAAATAATTTTTTTTCAACACTTTTTTTTTTCCTTTTACACTCCTTGCCGCATGGTAGGGAGGATTTTCTTTTTTTGTTTTTTTAACACCTCCCTCCCAGTGGCAGGGAGGATTTCAATCTTCTTCTTTCTTCTTTTTTTTTTCTTTTTTTTTTCACTTCTCTTGTATTCAAATTTTAGAAAATATTTTTTTTCTTTCTTTTCAACTTAAAAGTATCTCTCCCAACAATTTCTTTTAACAGTGCGTTCTTTTTTTTAGGAACTAACTTTATTTTGTCGCTTCTTCTATTGGAATTGAGATATCAAACTTTCGCACTTCACCTAATTATCAAGGTTTGTCTTCATCTTGATTTTTCTTTTCTCCTTTTTGCTTGCTTTTTTGTTCTCTCTTGCAGCAAAGATACTCCAATGATTGACAAGACCACCTAATTTGGTAAAGTAAGTCTCACGGTTACCATTCTTTTGGGGATGACATCTATATAGGGATATCATCCGACTCACACATACTCGTGGGACAAGGCCACCTAATTTGGTGAAGTATCCCTCACGGCTACCATTCTTTCGGGGATGACACCTATATAGGGATATCGTCCGGCTCACACATCATCGCGGGACAAGGCCACCTAATTTGGTGAAGTATCCCTCACGGCTACCATCCTTTCGGGGATGACGCTTATATAGGGATATCGTCCAGCTCACACATCCTCGCGGGACAAGGCCACCTAATTTGGTGAAGTATCCCTCACAGCTACCATCCTTTCGGGGATGACGCCTATATAGGGATAACATTCGACGGCTACAATTTCTTCACCAACGATCGAGCAGCTACGATTTTTTTCGCAAAGCTGCAATTTCTTTACTAACGATCATGCGGCTATAGCTTATTCGTTAATGATCAATCAGTTGCAATATCTTCGTCAACGATCAAACGTTTGCAACATCTTCGCCAACAATAAATTGGTTGCAACTTCTTCGCCAACGATCTAGTGACTGCAATATCTTCCCCAACCATTAAGCTTGCAATATATCCGTAAATGATCAAGCAACTGAAAATTCTTCGCCAACGATTAAGTGATTGCAACTTCTTCGCAAACCATCAAGCGGTTGCAATATCTTTGCCAACGATCAAGCTTGCAATATATTTGCCAATGATCAAGTATCATGAGGGGCACAACCTAATTTGATGGTATATACCCCCAGTGACCATCCTTCATTCTGCTACAAAGCTAGTGTTCAATAGGGTTAAGCGTCGTATCGTCACTCTTGGTAAGGTTGCGTTTTGCAGCGTTACTGTGGTGTTGCCATATTTTTTTTTAAGTTTTTTTTTTTTATAAAAACTTGGATTGAACTTAAAGATTTCTTTAAACTACCTACGTATCTTAGGAAGAGATCAAGTCATAACGTAGTTCATAAATACAAGATTATTTTTTTTTGGGCCGTTCACCTTTTAAACTCATGCGGGCCAGGAGTATTTAGACTCTTACAATAAGGAGTGTTTATATTTCATATGCTCTCATTTTCATCACAACTTTCATCACATCCTCCATTTTTAAGATTGGTTGAGATGATAAGCTTTTGTTTGACTTTAAAAGAACCTTCTGTATTTATGAGAAGAGAGAATTTTCTCTTCATACGGGAAGGAACAATGCTGTGAATTTTCTTGTCATCATTGACTTCACCAAATGATTTCGCCTTCACGGTCTTCATCGTTTTTTCAAATTGATCGCCTATCACTTCTGAACAATCAAAAGCAGATGTCGAAGATTGATTTTTCTTTGACGTGGAGATGTTTAGCCTTTGAAAGACTGAAGGTTGAATGAAGATGGAAATAAAACATTGATTTTCTTCTTTTGTTGTGACCATACTCATCCTCTGGAAGACCGAAGGTCGAGTAGTTGAAGGCTTGATGCGATCGAAGACAGAAGCCCTTTGCTCAGTTATTTTAAAGTTGTCAACCTCTTCCACATTTATGTAATGTGAACTTGCAAGATTTTATTTCTTCTTTTTGATATAGAGGAATTTTTTTGGGAAAAATTCTTTTAAGGTCGCCGATATCTGAGGTCGAAAGGAGTCTTTATTTTCTTTCCTTTCTGATTTAGGCTTCCTTGAATCCTTATTTCTTTGGTGTTCATGCTCTTTGCTAAGCATAGATGACTTCTTCTTAGCAAAACTTTGTTTTTGTTTCTTCCGACGAGCCCAATTTTCCTCTCCCTGATTGACGGATTTGACAACATCTTTAATGGTATTTCTTGAAGTCTTCCGTTGAGAGTGAACAAATATAGGCTTCAACGTTTCAAATTTGATCAAGTTTATCCTCTTATTGTAGAATAGACTTTGAGGTGTTTGGCTGCCTATATTTGTTATTATTGCAACGTGATTTGATTGAGCTATTTCATTGAAATCCAGCTCAATCTTTCCTTCTCGAGCTAAGTTTAGGATATGCTCTTTTAGGACAAAACACTTTTCCACTGGATGACTGATAACTCGGTGGTACTTGCAATATTTTGGATTATCAACTTTACCCATTTCTTCTGGCCGTATACACACAGGAAGTACTATCAGTCGTGTTTCCAGTARTTGTTYCAACATATAAGGGATATYRRAATCAGGAAAAGGATAGACCTTTTCTTGTCTTTCCTTCAAGCTTAGCCATCTTTTCCTATTTCCTTGTTGCTTCTCAATTCTCTTCCCTTTTATTTTTGAAAACAACTTGGGAGAGATTGTGTTTACACCAAAAAATTCATTTGAAGTTTTCTCAACACTTTTGCTTTCTTTCTCTAAGTCCAGCACTAAAGAATCCTTACTTCCTCGATTAGCAATGCTTAGCTCCATATCGTGAGCACGAGTTGCTAGCTCTTCAAAGGTGCGAAGTTTTATACCTTGAAGGATGTAGAGAAGTTCCCAATGCATACCTTGTTGGGTGTGTTGCCCTAAACTCGTAGTTTGTATTTTGTAAAAACAAAAGTCTATTTAATAAAGTTTTATTCAATAAATTTGTTGTTGAATCATAGCTTTGCATTGTCCAAAATCCAATAAACTAAACATCCAAGGTTATTTGTGATGTAATCGGGACAGTATATATATTGAGTATATAGTTGATATACGGGGTATATATTTGATATACCCCTCATATATGAATGGATAATGTCCCGTGAATAACCTAAAGGTTGGGTACCTTATCCTGGCAACACTATGGATACGGCCCACTCTGTAAAGGTTACAGACGACTTGATCCAGGTCGTTCGTGTGGAGACATGCGAGTAGGGGTATCCTATACAATGAGTTTGTATAAGACCGGACCACGAAATAGGCAATCTTTAGATGTAACACCATTAACTAATAGGTTGATATTTCTTAGGATGACCAGGCAACTCATTCTCAATCCTGAGTGAGTTATAGACTCCTGCCCGTGAGGGCTCGTCCTTTGATCTGTATGGGTGAGAGTGGCCCGAGTCGCCGACTCAACATTCCTACCATTTTGGGGACGAGACCAAGTGGGGAGCTGGGAACATAATTTCACAAGATGGAATTCACTCCTCCCCGACTTTAGGGGAGTAGATGAGTGTTCCCTTAAATGCTGACTCCGGGACATGAACAAGGGGCCCCACCCTCTCATTGGCCGAGAGGGACTTCCGGTTATTGGTTAGACGATAATCGGGTTGTTCATTAGAGGAGCAGTAGTGTTTAAGGAGTAAGATGTAACTCAGGGGTAAAACGGTAATTTGACCCAACTTGAGTTACGAACACTCGTGAAGGATTGACTCGTCATTAATGGTCGTATATCCATGGACACGAAAACATTCTGCAGTGAGAAGAGTGCAACTGCGAGTCTTTAGTGGAATGACCCGTAGTTAACGAATCTTGAATAACTCGGTCAATGAGTTTGACCGATTGATCTTGCATCGTTGGAGCTTCTGATCTGTAGGTCCATTACGTCCCCTTGCTAGCTCATGACGGGTAAAACGATGATCAAGTTTTTGGAAGAATTTGAATTGTTCGAATTACTTAAGGGATTATATGTATATTGATACATTATAATATATATAGTTAATTATAAATTAAAACTATATATTATGAGAGATATTATTTGAATGAGATTCAAATAAAATTAATATGAATGAGATTCATATTAAAACTATAGGTTAAAAATAATGTGCATAAGATGTACATTAAAACTATAGGTTATACGAGAGAAATGTTTTAGAATATGATTCTAATTTTATAATAAATAATTAAGTGTTAATTATTTATGTATATATATATATTTATTAATTATTAATTGGATTAATAATTAATTATATTAATTAATTTGATTAATTAATTATATATATATTAATTATTATTATATATATATTATAATAATTATTATATATTATATATATATATATTAATATTAATATTAATAATAATAATATTATAATTAATATTAAACTCCCCTGCAAAATTGCAGGGGAGTGGGAGGTTTTGTGACGTGGGGAGTTACCCCACGTCACCCTTCTTCTTCTTCAAGAGTTGGGGAATGAGAAAACAGAAGGTTACAGAACAGGAAAACTCCCAGAATTGCTCTCAAAATTCTCTCAATCTCTCCCTCTCTTCTATCAAAGTGCTACCACAAGCACGATCCCGAGACCCAAGAGGATAGCGAGGAAGATCCGGTGGTGGTGTTCGAGGGGAACTTACTGAAGAAACGTTCTTCAAAGGTTTGTATTTCCTCTGTATTTTCCCTCTGTAAAATTCGATTTTGTATCCCGAAAATCAGCAACGAAAGTCTGCTTCCGCTCTGGGAATCACATCCCTTCATACCTTGAGTGCATAATTCGACAGCAGATAGTTCAGTAAGTCTATCTTTGCAATCAAGACTTAGAGCTCTCCATCGGTTGATATATTCGACAACCTGTTCGCCTTTTCTTTGTTTGGAGTTCGTGAGCTCCATCATGCTGACGGTTCTCTTCGTACTGTAAAGGCGATTTAGGAATTCTCTTTCAAGCTGTTCCCAACTCTCGATCGTTTCAGGCTCGAGATCAGTATACCAGTCAAAGGCGTTTCCCTTTAACGTTCTGACGAACTGCTTGACCAATTGATTGCCTCTTGTACCAGCATTCTCACAAGTTTCGACGAAGTGAGCAATATGTTGTTTGGGATTGCCATTCCCATCAAAATGTTGGAATTTTGGAGGTTGGTATCCAGCAGGCATTCTCAGATCATTAATCCACTTAGTATATGACTTAGAATACAAGAGGGAGCTTTGAGAAGATCTTCCGTATTGCGTTCTGATCGTGTTCGTGATCATATCTTGGAGTTGCTGAACAGACAACGAAGCGATCGAAGTGGAATATTGCGATTGATTTTCTTGAGCGATAGTCTTTCTCTTGTCATTTATCTTGAGAGCAGGGGTTTGACTCGACTCAACAACATCTCTGCTTTCAATCTGATTCTTCAGGGAAGCGATTTCATAATCTCTTTCTTCCATTGTCTTCATCAATGTAGCAAGCTTCTTTTCTATTTCAACCATTTTTCATCCATAGTGCTTGCATCAGTCATCATAACAGAGACAATGTTAGGATTAGAATCAAATAAGGGGTTATGATTAACAAGAAATTTATCTTCTATAGATGTTTTTTGTGGCATCATTACTTTGTTTGCAATAACAGGAGGAGTTTGATGTTCCCATAGTTGGAATTCATCAGAGCAACCATAGGTGATATGACTCGTGTGAAGGTTACTCATGTAAGTAGCTGTTGTAGAAGCCTTTTTAAATTCCATTTATTTTCTTGAAAAAACTTTAAGTCTTGAGAAGGAGATGAGAGGTAGAGATTGTCCCACTGGGCGTGCCAATTTGTTCACACGAGATTTCCGGAGAAATTATATTTCGTGGAGTTGAACTTTTATATTTGTAGTATGTGTTGTAAAGTGGATTCAATCTCTAATCTTTATCCTCTGATTCTTTCTCTCGAACTTGATGTGAAGATTGAGATGCTTGTTCTTGAATTTGGATCGAAGTTATATGTTCTTCGAAAGTTTTCAAGTCTTCAAGTGTTCAAAGTCTTCAAGTTGGTCTCCGAATCTTCAAGTTTTCAGAGAGTCTTCAATTTGGTGTGAATTCTCTCAATCCTGAAATTCTCAACCCTCCAAATGAATGAGGTCTTCTTTATTTATAGAGGTTTCCATAGGCTTTGGTGGGCCATTGGGCTTGGATAATTTTGGGTCAAGCTCAATTCTTTAAATGGATTTATTTAAATTTAAATATTAATCCACTTTATTTCATGGTAAATTGGGTTTTGGGCCAAGTTTGTGAACCAAATCGATTCTAAGCCCAATACTCATATGACCCTATTACATATTTTAATTGTCAAATTATCTTTAATTTTAATTTAGGGTTAATATATAATTAATCCCTAAATAAAATAGATAATGACGTAGCCGTTTATGATTGGCTCAAATTTTTTTGTTCTACAGTAGCTATATTCAAATTATAAAAAAAAAGTAGATGTTATTATATTTTGAAATTATAAAATTAAATAATATTTGATTTTCGATTATTCATGTTAAAGAAATTATTTGATTTTAATAAAACACAAAGTAATAAAACTATTATATTTGGAGACAACAAATATTCAACTAAAAGTTTACAGTATAATTTACATTTTCAAAATTTTAAAGTAACTCATTAAAATTACGTAAATTTCCAAGTTTGATGGAAAAAAAGTTCAAAAGAAAAAAACTTTACAAACCTATGTTAAAAAATGTGATGTAATTTACTTATGATATAATTATCTAAACTACTTTCTTTGTTCCAATAATTAAAACTACTTTCTTTGTTCCAATAATTCTTAAAACTATGATATCGATCTTAAATTTTACTCCAAATTATTGTGAACAATTTGATTGTGTTTAATTTAATTTGTTTTGGGACCTATGAATAAAAAAATAAAGAAAATTATGGTTAGAAAATATATAAATGAAATAAAAAAATTCAATATAAATTAATTAATTGCATCGTACAAAATTGTCTACAAATCTAATTAGATTAAATGAAGGGTTGAACATTTTGCTAAATAACAGAGAAAAAAACAACTAAAAAAAATCAGACTACCCAAATCGAGGCTTCCCAATCCTATACCCCAAACACAGGCTACTTAAATCAGGCTATAGGCTACACTACACAAATCCAGGCTACTGATCTCGGATTCGTGAGCCAAACGCCACCTAAAGATCTATTTGATAATGTTTTCGCTTCTTTTTTTTGTTTTTTTAATAAAGAAAAATATAATTGTATTTTTTTTAATTATTTCTTCTTCTTTTATTTTTTTCTATTGAAAAGAGAAGGTAACCTTTAGATTTTAAATTCAAGAAGGAAAAATTTTATATGAAAATTAATTTTTTAAAATTAAATATTCAAAATTCTTATGTATTTATTACTTTTTAGTATTTATTATGCATTTCAATAATAAAACAATTTTTTGATTTATATTTTGAAAAAATTGGAAATGGGAACAAAAACTAAAAATCTTGTTTGTGTTGTTTCCAAAATTTCTATAAAATTTTTAGAATGTTTCTACTAAAAAAAAAGAAAAAATGCTTAGATTTCATAATAAAATTGAAAATGAGAAACAATAAAGGTCTAACTTGATCTATCATTTAAAATAACAATAATAAAGACCTATTAGACAATTTTTAATGCCCAAAATCTATTAAGCACAACACTAAATGTTCAAGATTAAATTTGTAATCTTAACTTTAATTCTACTAATTATTCGAGTTTAATATTTATTAATGAAATGAAAGTTGTACTAAAAAAATGAAATGAAAGTTTCAAAATATTGGGTAGAAAATGAATGGTTTATATCCTATTAAAATTTAGGTCATAAAATTTCATATTTATTTTAGGAAATTTTATATGGGTTGCAAAAATATTTTATATAGGAACAAATATAGCAACAACTTTTTGAAATCAAATTTTTGTTCTTTTTATTTCGATTTTGTCCTCGTTGTTTTTGAAAATTCTAGTATATCATTGATATATCTGATATTAAGTATACCAAAGACTAGAGATATCATTTATTATCTAATATGAAGTATATCAGTCACAATAAATATATGAATGATATACTTCTTATTAAGTATATTGTATATCATTGATAAACCTTTCTTATATTGAAAATTTTGGTTCAAGTAACATTGTAGGTTTCTTATTGATATATCAAATATATCAATAATTTTAAAGGCATTGAAGTTTGAGCAAGAAGAGTAAGACCCTTTCAACTATACTATTTTGTTCACTTGTATGAGGATAAGGATGGCTAAACATAATTCCATTTTAGTTTACAAAGGAAGCAAATGATCTAAACTCTCCTCCCAAATCACTTTGAAGCATTTTTTTCTATGGTCAAATTGATTTTCTACTAGCTTCTTGTTTTGGATAAAAGTTGCAAGAGCTTCCCCTTTATGTTTAAGAGGGAAAATATGGGTCAATCAGGAAAAATTGTCAACGAAACTAATATAATAACGAAAAGTTGAGGGTATTGGTGATGACCCGCAAAGATCACAGTCTAAAGATCTAGGTTTTAACATTATTACCAACAATTTTGACATTAAGCTAAAACTTTGTCGGACAAGTGTTCCAAACGTTTACGTCACACATCAAACAACACATTACTGGACGGAAAAGAACTAACATTGAATGAAGACATAATCCTATCACTGGAATTCAAATGAAACTGAATGAAAGAAGACCTGACTCTATTATTGGAATTCAAATGAACTTGATTGTTGGTTGTAGTCTTTTGAACTTGGAGTTGTTGCGGTTTGTGGACTTGCTTGATGTTGTGAAATGACAAGTTCAGTCGATACAGTCCATCCTTAAGAACTCCATGTAGCACAACCCTCTTTGTTACCTTGTCCTTCACAAAACAAAATTTAGGATAAAATTCAACGTAACAGTTGTTATCGGCAATCATTGTAGCAATAGTAAAAATATTTCTTTTCACTTTTGGACCATGGAGGATGTTTTTAAGAATAAGTTTGCGAGGAGTGGTTGAACATGTTTGCAAATAACTATGTCCAACATGTGAAATTTTTAATTTATTATCATTGCCAACTGTTAACACACCTTTACCAGTAGGTTGCTCAACCCTGAAGTGACATCATGATCAGTGGCTCCATTGCCAGCCAGCCAAGCAGGTTCAATGACAACTTCTGGTATAGTAATATATGCAGAGTTGTGGCTACTGTTTGCACTATTTGGAGAAACGTTGAAGGCTCCCTTGTTGTTTGCAGGAATTATGAATTGTGTAGGCTTCGCTATAATGCGCTTTCAACCTTCTGCCCTCAACTGCAAGTATCATCCCTCTCTACAGGGAGTAGTTTTTATCATCCAATTTGACTGTCAAAGCAGTCCCCAAAGGATGACCAATTCAACTGAGAAATGTTGGTCACGGCAAGAACAACATTTGTAGTAACTTAAGAAAGTGAAGAAGAACTTCCAACTTTGTCAATAGCCATAGCAGCGCCTATGTCTAAGCTCTGATACAAACTTTGAATTTTAGAATTTTAGCCACAACTTCTGTTTCATAGAGGAAAAAACATAATCTTTATTAACCTCTGCAAAGGGTATTTATACAAAACACTTGTTACAATTGCATAAGGATAACAACCAACTAACCTCAATTGAGGAAAGTAAAGATCACATAAATAAACCAACCCCACTAATAACTAAAGTAGAATCGTGGGTAACAAAATTAAAAATAGTAAACAGTAAAACACCATCATAGCCAGACCAAACATAGCTCAAGTGGTTAAGACACCTATCTCTAACATAGAGGTCATGAGTTCTGTTTGGGAGTAAACGTACCCGAGACACGTGGAGGACCCTTATTAGTGTTTGAAGAAACCAAATAAAAAGGACTGCTTAGGTCCACCTCGACCCCGCTGAGGTGGTCGGGTTCGCCCGTTATAAAAGACTAAGTATCGGCACCAAGGTTCGACCTGACTGGGGTCCGACCTGCTCGGAACCCGACAGGTCCGATATGAGAAAAGACACATAACCGCCGGTCGTGTGTACTGTCGGATCCATCACCTGTAAATAGAGGACTTCATTTCACGCTCAGGTATCGAATCTCACCTCGAACTAAATAAGGAGTCCGATCTATACTGACTTGAGCGTCGGAGTGCTTACCCTCTTGTGCAGGTCCACTTTAGTGTTCAGGTCGGAACCGAGGATCGGGTTCGAGCTCGATTCGTGAAGAACCGTTGTGCAACTTCCTGCATAAACATTTGGCGCCGTCTGTGGGAAAG
>NW_019104550.1:257065-276937 GCF_001995035.1 Momordica charantia
CATACCTAAGTTCCCAAACCTAGTGGGAACATCAAAAAAGGCACGACCAGACTCGTCCTTTGCCAGCCACTCTCCCGAGGCAAAGAACCACTTTCCTATCCATCCCTTGATGGAGGTCGGCCCCTTGACTATGCCACCTGCGCCTTTCCTTGCGCACATGTAGTACCGACCAGGCTTCTTAGCTATCCTTTTGGCTTCGAAGCATCCAAGCAGTTGCTCGACACTTAATAGCTCGGCCTCGTCCACATCCCGAGCTCGCAACCAAAAAAGGATGGCTGAGGCAAAAATGACACCCCACCCATTGGGGGCCACTTGTGCCGGCGTCAAACCAGTTCGGTTGAGAAACTCTTGAGCAAAAGGGTGGAGAGGAAGTCTGAGGCCGTACTCAAACATTTTCAAGTAAAGAGTGACCCATCCCTCTGGAGGATTGTCAGCTCTTTCCCCTTCCTCCGGAACTCTAAGGAGGATGTCATTCGGAATTTTAAACCCCCTACGAAGGGGTCCGAGATAGTGCTCGGGCATTCTAGAAGGGTACTCTAGATCCTGGCTCGAGGTGGAGGTATCACTATCCTCTCCATCATCTGAGAACCTAAAGTTCTCTATTTCTTCCAGCTCGGACTCTAACCTACGAGCTAAGACCTCCCTAGAATCACTTGGTTTGGGGGTGAGCTACTTATGGTTCGACCTACGCTACCCAGGCTATCACTACTGAAGGGGGAAGACAGGAACACCACCATATTCGAAAAGTAAAAGTGCAAATGACTGACCTACAAAAGGTTCGAGCTGGTTTCAGATCGAACTCCAGAAATTCAGGAAACGTAGGGTTTGACCTGAAGTTTCGGGACTATTTATAGCTGATCGGAAAAACCTCTGCGCCGTACACGTGTAATCAACGAGCGGCTAGGATCTTCTCGAGCTACGCAACGGCGAAACACTTGAGTGCTCCGACAACCTGGCAGGTCGAAACGTCTTCCGCAACGGTCATATTCCCTCTACAAATGAAAAGTCGCCACGTGTCCAAAATAGATTCGAATAAACTTCTCTGTTAGGTCGAGGTCGAACCTGACAGAGAGGGGGCCAATGTTTGGGAGTAAATGTACCCGAGACACGTGGAGGACCCTTATTACTGTTTGAAGAAACCAAATAAAATGGATTGCTTAGGTCCACCTCGGCCCCGCCGAGGTGGTCGGGTTTGCCCGTTATAAAAGACTAAGTATGGGCACCAAGGTTCGACCTGATTGGGGTCCGATTTGCTCGGAACCCGACAGGTCTGATATGAGAAAAGACACATAACCGCCGGTCGTGTGTACTGTCGAATCCATCACCTATAAATAGAGGACTTCATTTCACGCTCAGGTATCGAATCTCACCTCGAACTAAATAAGGAGTCTGATCTATACTGACTTGAGCGTCGGAGTGCTTACCCTCTTGTGCAGGTCCACTCTAGTGTTCAGATCGGAACCGAGGACCGGGTTCGAGCTCGATTCGTGAAGAACCGTTGTGCAAATTCCTGCATAAACAAGTTCGAACCTCACCCTCACATGTTGTATAAAAACAAAATAAAGCAGCATAGATAGTGATTAAAATAAGCTTAAAACCAATAAAATATTTGGAAATTGGAGTTAAAACACAACATTGAAGAAAAATAATAGTTGTTTATAAAAGCTACCGAATACGAACTTTTTCTACCGCAAGTTGTTTAAAAGTAAAAAATAAAAGATTCTAGAATGGTTGACCATAACAAAAGAAAGAGTATTTAAACCGAAATGATTCTCACTCCAATCCATCATCCATGTGATATAAAGAAAAATAATAATAAAAAACAAGTTTCGTTCAGGCAGGATCATGGTGGAATCAGCGCCATTAATTTTGAGTGTAGGAAGAAGAAGAAGCTTTGACCCTTTCTTCTGCAGTTCTCCGGTACAGAACAAATTTCACTCACCATCACCAACGGATCTTCAGATCGCCGATTCCCATGGTGTTCGCTTTGGGAGCTTTTTCCCCCATCATCTGTGCCAGCCGCATTCCCGCCGCCGCCACCGCCACAAATCCCAGCTCCACCTCCCACTTCTTTGAAGCCACCTTCGTCCGTCGTGCCGTCGAGATTTCCGACAAGTCCGCCGGATTCACCGCTCCCCATCCCAACTATGGCTGCATCATTACCACATCATCGGGCGCGGTCGCCGGCGAGGGTTTCCTCTACGGTCAGGGCACCAAACCCGCCGAGCTCCAAGCCGTCGAGGCCGCCGGTGAGCTGTGCCGTGGAGCTACCGCGTTTCTTAATTTGGAGTCCAGTGACTGCCCCAGCGACAACACTGCGGTGGCTGCTTTAGTCCAGGTTCTAACGCAGCTTCGGTTGTTTGTTTCAACTGATGAATTCATGCTTCGTTTTTGTTCTTTGGTGTTTGATTAGAGCTCCTGGAAATTGAGAGAGGGATGATTAGTTTGGAATTGAATTGGTAGAAATTGTATCTTCAAGGAACTGATATATTTTGAACTCTCACTTTAGTTTTCTGGAGTAAGCAAGTAATAATGTTTGAGGATATGAATGAAGGGTTAAATATATTTTAACCTATCATCTTTAAGTTTTTGATATTAATGGTAGTCTAGAGAACAGGAGGTTGTGTGCTTGAACCTCTGTAGTGTCTTTTTCTTGCCAAATTAATATTGATAATTACTTGTTTCATGCCTATAAGTGTAGAGGAGCGTTAAAAATATGAATACATGGTGAAGTATGCCCTGTTGTGTAAACGTGGTTTGAAACAAGTAATGGTTAATCTTGTTAAATCAAATGAAGGGTTTCCTTTATTTTAGAAGGTGCTGCTTTTGTTTCTCTTTCTTTCGAAAGTCTTTTCATTTACTCTTGTTTTATTGTTATTATTTTTTCAAATTGGTGATTGAGACTGCACAATTAGGCAGGGATTGAAAGGGTAGTTGTTGGAATGCGGCATCCTTTGCAACACCTAAGAGGAAATGCTGTGAGGGCTTTAAGAAGTCATGGAGTTCTCGTTGATGTTCTTGGAGAGGACCTAAAGAGCAGAGCCGTTGAGGTAATTAATTGGAATAGTTGAATCACGACTGTTCTCTGCCTCACTTTATTACGTGTTGAATTGATGCCATTCAGTCTATTTCCTATTCTGGTTTTCCATAATGTTTGCTAATTGCTTAGATACAGGTTACTTATATGAATTGTTGATTTGTGCTATAGGAAGCTCGAAAAGCATGCCTCCTCGTTAACGCTCCATTGATCTGTAAAGCTGCATCACGAGTGCCTTTCTCTGTACTTAAATATGCCATGACCCTTGATGGTTAGTATTGTAGTATCATTTCCCTTCTGATTTCAAGAGGATGACTTATCCTCTCGATTATGTTCATTGTCTTTTTTTCACTGAACTTTTTTCCCTCCTGGTAAAATGTAGCCTTCTGGTTTAATTACTAATTGTAATTCTATATATATGAAGGTCAGAATAGTTCATTGAAGTGATTTTATTTTAATTATCAGGGAAAATTGCTGCAAGTAGTGGTCATGCAGCATGGGTTAGTAGCGTTACTTCTAGGCACCGGGTTTTTGAGTTACGAGGAAGAAGTGATGCTGTTATAGTAGGAGGCAATACAGTACGCAGGGATGGTGAGTTTCACCATTTTCTATTACTGCTCACCATTTTTCTATTACTGTCTTGTTGTTGATTGGCACGAGTTGTTAATAGTGCTTCAGTAATTTCCCCAAATGTTGTCCTCTATATTAGATCCCAGACTGACAGCAAGACATGGTGGTGGGCACATTCCTCTCCGTGTTGTGATGTCAAGGACACTTGATCTTCCTGAAGTAGCAAATGTTTGGGACACAAGAGGCATGGCAACAATGGTTGTAACACAAAGGGGTGCTAAAAGGAGTTTCCAGAAACTGCTTGCATCAAAAGGAGTTGAAGTAGTGGAGTTTGATAATCTAAACCCTCGAGATGTAATGGAATATTTTCATGATCGTGGATTTCTTTCAATTTTGTGGGAGTGTGGAGGGACCCTTGCAGCTTCAGCCATTGCATGTGGAGTAATACACGAGGTTCTGATATTTTTTCTTTTGATCTATATGGTTAAGTCCCTGATGTATACTTCTTAGCTATAACAAAGTTATATGAGATGAAATTTTCTTCCTTTTAGGTGAATTCTGGCGTAAGGAAAATATTGTCCTGTATATAATACAACTCGAGCATGTATGTTTTATTTGGGTATGTGTTTGTGTCTGACATATTGCTGATGCCTGGCACTAACACAAGAATATGATAATTTCGTAAAATCAGGCTTAACAAAGAAGACTCCTGACCAAGTGGCCACTTCTTTCTCTCTTCCCTTTCATATGGATGAATTTCACTAGGAATTTCAAGCAAGTTTTAGAATTTGTCTGACTCCGCATCTTTCATATGCCTTATAGATCTTCTAGGACTAGTTTCGATTCTGTGATGTCCTTTTCTTGGATAGGCAATCATAAGTTGAGTAGGGTTAGGGGGTAGCCCACCCATCTTTCCAAAATAAATATCTTTGCCCATTGCCAACTCTACAAAGAGAAACTGTTCAAGCAGCATTTTCTGCCTCTCAAATGTATTATTGTAATATCTAATGCTAACGTTTAAATCGAATCACATTCCCAAAGAAAAAATATTAGATGGGTCTCTAATTCTAAGAGTAAGTAACTCCAAATGCATGAACTGTCCTTCAAGTAAAACTAACTAGTATAATGGGGTACAATAAAATATTATAATTCTGTCAGCAGAAGTGAAACTCAATTTATGGCTCATTAGTATAAACTGTATGTTATTCACTACATTTTTACCCTCAAATATGACATTCACTTGTTCTATTAGTACATTAATGTACTCTCATCACCACCCATTTAGACTATCAGTACTAATGCTGCAGATATTGTTCAATTCAGGTTTTTGCATTTGTTGCTCCTAAGATTATTGGGGGGAGGAATGCGCCTTCTCCTGTTGGTGAACTTGGGATGGTTGAGATGTCTCAAGCTTTGGAACTAATTGATGTTCAATATGAGAAGGTTAATTTTAATTTATTGTGTTCCCAACATTTAGAAGTTATTGTTCATAATGTGGAATAATACTCCTCTTACCTCCACTTCATCTATTTATTTGTTTATTTTTAATATTCATTTCCCACGTCAGTCTTCTATGATATGGGCAAAATATCTCCTTTTTCTTTCCTTTTGTGTGTGTGTGTGTGTGTATGTTGGGGGGCGGGGGTGTGGAGTTTGGTCCTCCATACTTTAAGAAACATAGAAACTCCAGTAAGGTTCCCGTGATTGTATACTTTAGAAATAGCAATTGTTGAACACAAATTAGTGTTGAATCTTTTATATATTTGTTTTTCTTTTTGAAGTTTAAATTAACATATTTAAAACACCAATATTGAAGAGAAAATAATGAAATTTGGATGAGAAATACGTGATTCACTTTGCATTGGTTATTTGGACATTCTATTTTAAGCTTCTTTTCTATAAGTCATTTATACATCTAAGTTTGCTTAATTGGTTTTGAATTTATTTAAAAACTTTAGTTTCAACTTTCAAGACTTGCAACATTAGATATATGTAATTGTTAAGAGTGTACTTACTACACATAGAAATCCCTCCTCCCTCAATTTTGCTTGAAATTGATTTTCCTGGAGAGTTGGTGTTTTGTCCCCTCCACATGGCACATACATCCATGTATATTGCTTCATTTCATCTACAAGAATATATGGATTTCATTCTGACTGGGATCAGACTATGGCTTACAGGTTGGAAAGGACATGTTAATTAGTGGATTTCTTCAACCGATATCAGATGTTGCTCCAGTCATCCCATCATGTGATGAAACCTTTGCAATTGACCCGACAGTTACTCCCTATGAGTCAAATATTATATTCTTTTACAAAACATGGGATCCTTATGGCGCTTTTTCAAACTTTTCACGTCACCCAATTCATCTCGCAGATGAAAATGGTAATGACTGCACTTGGTTGACTGTAGAGCATTATTATCAGGTACTCATCCTTGCTTGAATTGTCTTCTCACTTTTAATATGCAGAATAGTGCTTAACCTTGCTTGAATATACAGGCTCACAAATTTGTGGGTGTTGATGATCCAGTAGCTCAGGATTGTGTGGAAAAGATCAAATCAGCAAGAAGTCCAGAGGAAGCAGCAAGGATAGGAAGGTCAATGCAGAAGCAGCACCCTAAAATGGTACTCCTCATACTAGATTTGATTTTAGTCAGTTTATTTTGTATGAAACTCATAGATTAAAATATGTTTTTGGAATGTTGGTGCTCTGTGCTTTTGCTCCTAGTTGGATGATATACTCATGAAGTGATAAGCTGGATTTTACCTCAGCCCATACATATCTATATAGGCAGTAATATTTGTATTATATCAATGGACACACTATACTTTAGGGATTTATCATTTTTGAGAAGAATATTGGGGCACGGTGAGACAATGAAGCGAAGCATAGCTGGTTAAGATATCGGTCTAGATACTGTAGTACAAAATGCTAAGTTTGACAGCTTCGTGGGGCTATTTTTTGATTAGTTAGATACTTGTAGAATATCTTTTATTATATTGAACTATTTCCCAAGAAGAATTATGAAGATATCTTCACTTGTTCACTGGTTGCCCCTCTGGGTTGTCTTGGTGTGTTCTTGAGACATCTTTTATTTCCTTCATGGGCTATTCTGTGTGGGTTCAGTTGGGTGTTAGAGCCGAAGTGTTGTGGTAAGATGCTTGTAGAGCTCTTTGCTAGAATAGTTCATTGGATAGGAATTAAGGACATCTTTCCAGACTTGGAAAACTTTGTTTAATACCAATGTAGTAAAAAGAAAAGAGAGAAGTAAATTTTCTCCTTCACCCAGAAAAGGGTTGAAGATTATGTAGTTAGCAAAAATATTAGTTCTTCTCAAGAAAGATGAGGTTGCTCATCTTTTGTAAAGCTTTTACCTAGTATTTGGTGGTAGTTTTGAGCCTGTTCGGTAATGTTTATGTTTTTTGTTTCTTGTCTTTCATCTCATGTTGTTTCTCGTTTTTTCTTTTTCAATAAAGAAAAACAGAACGGTCTTTGGTAACTGTTTTTTGTTTCGTGTTTTTTTTTTATATTGAAAAAAAAGTAAAAACATATTTGATAACCGTTTCTTGTTTATTGTTCTGTATAGTTTTTAATTAAAATAGTAAAAATTTTATATGAAAATTAGATTTTAAAATTAATTATTAAAAATTTTTATGTTTTATTTATTTTTTTAAATAGTTATTATGCATTTTTTTAAGTAGAGGATGATAAATAATGCTTTTATTTATGTTTTGAAAAAAATTGTAAATGGAAATAAGAATTAAGAAATTTGATTATGTTGTACCTTTCTTAGAAATGAGAAACGAGAAATATGAATCGTTACTAAATTTTTATGTTTCTCAAAAACTTGAAATGAAAAATAGAAAAGAGAACGTTATCAAACTGTCCCATAATTTTCAACCATCAAATATAATAAGAACAATTGAAAATCCTGAAGGAAAAAGAAAAGAGCTATATGTTAGCACATCAAAACACATTAGCTTGAACTAGTAAGAGCTTGTGCACATGATAATACTTGGGATTTGTCAATTTTCCTTGCAGATAAGATCTGATTGGCGAACTGCGAAACTCAATGTTATGTACCGAGCATTGAAATGCAAATTTTCAAGTTACCCTCACTTGAAATCAATGCTGCTATCAACTGCTGGATCTGTCCTCGTCGAAGCATCACCACATGATCTCTTTTGGGGCGGAGGCCGAGATGGAGAAGGTCTTAACTACCTCGGAAGACTTCTCATGCAGTTGAGAGCCGAGTTCCTTGGTCAGTCTTCGACACCAAACAGGAGCAGCACGGAGTTCAATTAACATAGAGAACAAGAAAGAAGATCAACAATCACAGGATTAAAGGTATTATATAGTTCAGAATTCAATGAGCAATTTCCTCATTCTGACCCCAAAATACAGTCTGATTATCTGTAGGCAGCTAATACTGCCTATTGTAATTTACATCTTTTCAAATAATGAAATAAAAAGAGGAAAATGCTCTGTCGCAGATTTTAAATACTGGGCAGCCTCTTGTTTTATTACAAACTTGTATGTTGGAACTTTTGAGCTGTTTTTATTTTCCCTTTTTTTGAGGTGAGGACATTGTTAATGACTGAATATTTTCGTATTTATTCTATTTTGAGATTTACTCTATTTTGATTCTTGAACTTTTAAAAATTTTCATTTCATCCTTGACTATAGAAAGATGACTATTTTGATTGATGCAGTGCTTCTGCTATCAACTGCAACTATATCCAATATCGAGATATCGATTTAACTATTTTATGTAGCGTCTGGATATGCTCGTACCAACTTGACTAATATATATGTTCAAAATCATACCATCTGTTTAAACAGTTGATGGGGGATTAACGAATGATCTTTGTTTAGAAGTTGTGAACTAAAATGGAATTTAAACTATCATTTTTAGTAGTCTGTTTAAGACTTAATGGTCAAGTTGGAAGCCATTACATTGTACCAACTCCTTTGGAAATGGAATAGGTAGAATGGGTAGTAAATGGAAGTTAAAGTTGTCAATGTAAGCCTAGGTCAATTGGTTAAAGATATTTAGTTGAACCAAAAATGAAAAAAATTCGACCTGTTTGGTAACGTTATCGTTTCTTGTTTTTGTTTTTTCATTTTTAATAAAAAAAATAGAATTGTATATTCCAACACCATGAATTCAAGAATGATCAAATAATATTTATATTTATTATATTGTAACAGATTAGAAATGGAAACAAGATTGTTTCCAAAATTTCTATATGAGAATGTTTTCAAAACATGGGAAACAAAAACATATTTAATTACAAAATGCTTAGTGTTTTAATAAAATTTGGAAACAATAACAAGAAATAGAAATGTTACCAAACAGATCTTAAGTGATCCCTTTGTTATGCCAGCTAAGCTTATATTGGTACAAATGTCGTCGTGGCAACCTTTTGGAGAACTTGGTTTGAGGGAAATCAGAGAGCATTCAGAAAAAAATCTAGTAATATTGATACGTTTTGGAACTCAATCAAACTCTTTGCATCCATTAGTGTTCCATTTTTCTAAACCTTTTTGCACGATCTTGTTCATATTATGACCAATTGAGAATCCTTTTTGTAACTATTTTAGCTTGTCGGGATATCTCATCTTTCCTTTTTTGTATGATCTTACTCATCAACATATTCTTTGTTTCTTTTCGAAAAAAAGGACTTAAAGGTTGACGTGTTTCGTTGATAATATGAAATATATATAAAAGTTGTTTCTAATTACATTAACAATCAAATCGTATGTAAAGGCAAATTGTGGTTAGTTTTGAAAATGACATTTTAGTTTACGAGATTTAGAAAATAGTTCTAAATAATTCCTGAGTCAAGTTGACTTGGTCTCTCGTCTCTCATCTCTCTCCTTTCTCATATCCTCCCCATTCTTCTTCTGTTGCTCGCACTCAAAATTCTCACTCGTTTTGAAACGAATAAGCTGGAAAGCAGAAAGGAATAATGTTATATAGGTTAAATAACAAATTTAGTTCCGAACTGTCAAGTTTGTGTAAGTCCCTAAACTTTAAAGAGTATTTAATAGTCTCCAAACTTTTATTTTTGTATCTAATAAGCCCATGAACTTTAAATGTGTCAAATAGATTCCTAAACCTTTAATTTTGTATTTAATAGTCCTTCACCATTGGATATTTTTTAAATCCACATACCTATTAGATATAAAATTAAAAATTCATGATTCAATTAGAAATATAGATACAAAATTCAATTTTATGTCTAATAGATTTGCTAATTTTTTAAAATGTTGATTATGTCATTGGTCTATTAAAATTTTAGAAACCTATTAGAAATTTTAAAAGTTCATAGACTTATTAGACGCCAACTTGAAAGTTGTATTAACTTGTAATTTAATTTATCTAAAAGTTTAAATTTAATTTTCGTCCCCAGACTTTCGAGATTATTTCATTTTAGTCTCTAAACTTTCAAAATATCTTTTTTAGTTCCTAAAAGTTGTAGGTTTATTCCATTTTAGTACATATATTTTCAAAATATAGATTTTAGACCTTGAATTTAAAAAAAAATAATTATTTCAGTTCTTGTACTCTCCCATCAGTCGCTTAACACATAGGTAGCATGGTTTCAAATGTGTATTAATGTGTTGAGGTAGGATTTATTAAATAAAAAAAATCAATTTTGAATTCGAAATAGGGGCTCCCCTTTCCCTAAATCTCTCCACTCTCTCTCACTGTGTGTGTGAGTAATATCGTGTGTGGAGTTTTCTCGAGAAAACAGAGAGAGTGAGAGTTCTGTAAAAACACACACAGAGAAAGAACCTAGATTGGATTGTCTCAAAATTCTTCACCACTTGAAGAATTCGGACGGTGAATCGTGAGATTTTTCCATTCGTGATTGATCTCCGACCGTGACTTGGTTTTCGTGGATTCTGCTGCGACACTACAAGAGGTTAGTATCCTATACCCACGAAAAACCAACATTGGTATCAGAGCCAGGTTCTTCATAAAACTGGACTTCTCTGTCATACATTTTTAGAAAGTACGTTTGAAGAGCGTTCCAACGGTATATGGTATGAATTTTTTCGATAAGTATTGAATAAGTTATGAATTTTTGAAGTTTCATGATGAACTTGCATATTCTGAAATTTAGTGCTACTGTTTGTGGCGCCCCCACAAATAAAATTATAAAGGGAAGTTTGTCCCCTACCACCTTTGCAAATCACCTAATTATTACATGTTATTATGTTTTATTGCTTAGAAACGATCTGTTTTTATTTTGTTTCCTTAGTGATTTTGTCCTAATTTTTGGTGTGTCACAATCACCTTCGTGATTTATTTTTCTGTATTTGTTACAGAAAATATGGCAAGGATGATAAAGACACCAAAGGTCCCTAGGACAAAAGTTAGGAGGGCTGTAGTGAATAAGAGGGTCATGAATTAGATTTAATATACTTAGTCCAGTATATAATCCAAGTTAATAATCAGCTTCAAATGATTATTTGGGAAGGAGGTTCACTGCTAGATGATCAAAGACTGAGTGTCTTAAGATCACTCTTACCTCTCGAGTGCCTTAAGACCTTCTTAGATAATGTCTGGAGTCGATACAGTGGAGATGACCTTTACAAGATAGTGACTACAGCTTTTGTCCATGAGCTCGGTATATGAGCTGCTTTGGAAAGGCATAAGGCCTTTGTCTATGGAGAAAGAATCTGTCTCAACCAAAACAAACGTGGAGTGGTTGTTTGCAACCACAAAATTCCAATAGTTCTTTATGAAATTTTAAAAAAATTCATTTCCTGTTTGTCGAATGCAATTGTAAATGTTTTCATGTACATGTTTATGTATGTATTGTTGCTGATATATATACTAAATGAAAATTGTGCCAGCCTTCAGGGTTTAATTTTACTATGGGCTATGAATGATGATTGTGTTTCATTATTATCGTACACTTTTTGGTAAAGTATTTGTTTATTTTACAATGTGATAAGTTTGTCTATAATTATTTGGTTCAAACATTGACGATGATTTGGAAACTTAGTGAAATTTCGACTCGGTGTTGAACAAAATAATTATGATGAAATTTATTTGAAATTTGAAAAATATTAAGGGGTAGTGTGTTATGCATGTGAATTGATATATATGCTAATATGACATGTAGACTCTAAAATATGACATCTGCTTCAAAAAAATATAATTGCTGAATTGAACAAAGGAGAGAAGCTTAATAGGGATAAATATGAGATTTGAGCCATGAAAATCTAATATGTACTGGAAGAGCAAGAGGCTCTAGAAGTGTTAAGAAATGTGTTGCCTGAGCCTGAAGAAGGCAATAATGCTCAACATAGGAGGGACAAAGAGGCTTATGAAGCCTGGAAGAAGAAAACCTCACTTGCTCGCATAACTTTCTTGAGCAGAATAGCAACGATGTCAGCATAACAACACATAAGAGAGATGTCTAATATGGTTAGTGAGCTGAAAGAAGTTGGTCATGTCCTGACTGATGAACAACAAGTTCAAGCTGTTATTCAATCTCTTCCCCAAAATTGGAAACACATGAAGGTGCATCTTACCCATAATGAGAGAATTTTAACTCTTACTGATGTTTCACGTCGTCTTGAACTGGAAGAAGACCGTATAGAGGCAACAAGGCCTTACAACGCAGCCTATGTGGCTGGTCGTGGTTCACATGGGAACAAAGGGCACAAACGTAAACATCAGGAAGGTTTTAAAGGGAAAGGAGATCACAAGAATAAGAAACCCAAGCAATATCAGAATGACAAGGATAAGGAGAAGCGTTCCATGGTTCGTCCTAAAAACAAGAAAGCAAATATCAAGTGCTACAATTGTCACCAAAATGGTCATTGCTCGTGAGTGTACTGAACCCAAGAAGGTACAAACTTTCAAAATGTTTAAGATTTGTTCTTTTACTTCTGAAAGTTGTGTTTCTAGCTTTGTCTTATTGACTGACTCTCATCCTTTGTGGACTGTAGACTCAAGAGTAACCGACCACGTAGCTAAAGATCGTGGGGTGTATGTGGAATTTCGTCGAATTTCATCAGGAGCTAAGTGGTTGTATGTAGGAAACAATGCCCGTGTGCCTGTAAAGGGCATTGGTTCCTACAAGTTGCACATGCGAAATGGACGCACTCTACTTCTGCATGATGTGTTGTATGCACCTGATATTCGGCGAAATTTGCTTTCTGTTACTGTCCTTCTCAAACTTGGTTACACTTTTACTTTGGCTGGAGACTTATTAACTCTGTCTTTGAACAACATACATTATGGTTATGATTTTCTTTTTAATGGTTTTATTGTACTAGATGTTGTTGAAACGATATCTTACAATTCTGCAAGTTTTTTCCTTATAACGTCATCTGTTGATGCTAATGTTGAAATGACTATGTGGCATGCTAGATTAGGTCATATAKGTCAACATAGAATGACTAGACTGGCTAGGGAAGGTTTATTAGGTCAATTTAACAAAATAGAATTACCTTTATGTGAAAGCTGTCTAGCGGGAAAAATGGCAAGAAAACCATTTGGTAAGGGAACTAAGGCTGAAACTCCATTGCAATTAATTCATTCTGATATTTGTGGACATATGAGTATAAAAGCTCGATATGGCAGTGAATATTTTATCACTTTTATAGATGATTTTACACGTTATGGTCAAGTTTATTTGATTTACCACAAGTCTGAAGCATTAGAATGTTTTAGAAAATTTTTAAACTTGGTGGAAAATCACTTAGATAAAAAGGTTAAGGTCTTAAGAATTGATCGACGACGTGAATATCTGTCTAATTAGTTTAGACAGCTATGTAACGAAAAAAGTATAGTAAGGCAGCTAACTACTCCTCGAACACCACAACAGAATGGAGTAGTTGAAAGAAGAAATAGAATTCTTCTTGAAATGGTTCGGTCAATGATGGCTCAAGCGAAATTGTCAATCACTTTTTGGGGTGATGCTCTATTAACCGCTGCTTATATCCTTAATCATGTGCCTTCCAAATCTGTTGCTTCCACACCCTATGAGTTATGGACTGGTAGAAAACCCGACCTTAGTGGTTTAAGGCCATGGGGTTGTGCTGCTTATGTACATGAGTCATCACATCCACATGGGAAATTAGGTCCAAGAGGTAAAAAGAGTATATTTATAAGATACTCGGAACACTCAAAAGGGTATGTATTTATTGGTGAACAAGAAACTGGGAGTATAATTGAATTTGAATCACGAGATGCTACTTTCTTGGAGAATGATTTTCTAAGGAGAGACGAGATCAGTGATGAGATATCCCTATTTGAAAATTATAATCAGAATGATTTGCTTTCATCAAATCCATCGTGGGATAGTCTCAGTACTGTACCAACAGTATCTCATCCAAGTGGGAGATATCTAAATACTACGTGTGATTTGGACGAACCACAAACCACTCGTGACTCAACCGATCAATTGTCAAGTGATTCAATGGAATCAACACGTGAGGCAGCTTATATACTTGGAGTCAAGATTGAAAGAGATCGCTCCAAAAGGATGTTACACAAGGCCAATACATCCAGAAAATTCTTGAA
The DNA here is from genome assembly GCF_001995035.1 of Momordica charantia. Next base: position 271,227 of record NW_019104550.1, read on the forward strand.
AGATTTAATATGCAAGACTGCAAACTCATTGATACTTCTATCGCAAAAGGTGAAAATTTGAGTCAAAGAATGTGTCCTACGACTCCTGAGGAAATAAAGATCATGAGAAAAGTTCCTTACCAGAGTGCAATTGGAAGCCTCATGTATGCTATGATGTGTACGAGACCAGATATCTGCTTTGCCGTTAGCATGATAAGCAGATACCAGTCAAACCCTGGTCAACCCCATTGGAAAGCTGTTAAGAGAATACTTCGGTATCTCAAAGGCACTATGAATTATTCGTTGTGCTACCAAAGAAACAATTCAGAATTAGAAGGTTACTCGGACGCTGATTGGGGAGGAGATATGGATGAAAGAAAATCCACCTCGGGATATGTCTTCTTACTCAATAATGGAGCAATATCTTGGAGTAGCAAGAAACAAACTTGTATAGCCTTGTCTACAATGGAAGTTGAATTTGTGGCACTTTCAGTGGCAGTACAAGAAGCAGTATGACTTAAGATTTTCTTAAGTCATTTGGGATTTAAAGAAAGCGCGCCTGACTCAGTATTGGTAAACTGTGATGGCAGGCTACTATAGCTTTCACGAAGGATCCCAAATATCACTCTAAGACAAAGCACATAAATATTAAATACAATTTTATTAGAGATATGATTGCACAAAAGGAAGTAAATGTGCAATATATATCAATGAGCAACAATATGGTTGCGGGCCCCTTTACTAAGTCTATTCCTAGAGATATATTTAATAGCCACATTAAATATTTAGGATTGCGAAGACTTTAAGTTTGTATTTCTGAACAAATTGTATTATGTATTTTGAACTATGGAATAAAGTTTTGTACTTTACTATGCATACACACAAAATGTTTAGAACGTTTAATGAGAAGTATGTCGGACAGTAGATTGGCTCTCTCACACGAGCAATCGCTTCTATGACTTGCGTGTCAGTTAGAAATGAGATAATTTTAAGCATTTTCATTGTTGTAGTAATACAATAAAATTTGAGAGCAATTGCTAGCTTAAAATGAGATATCGCCTTGATATGTGATCAAGATGAGATCATAGTATGATCGAAGGTAACAAATCTCATTATTCATCTTAAACTATCTTTGAATGCCAGATGGAAGTCCTGCTATCATTAGTTGATAAATTATTATGGTAGAGTTGAGGACTCAAGTTAGATATTGAGTATATCTGAACTATCATCTGTACAATATTTGGTTGAGACATACGCTCTAACGGCAAAGAGTAAAATACTGTAACATGTGTTTCATACCACGTGTGCACAATTTGACCACCAAGGGTAGCAGAAGTTAATTGATCTCTACTTCTTTGTTGCGTGAGACCTGTGAGATTAAAAAATCTCAACAAGTACCCTTATGACATTTTGTGGCTAAATTTTGGAAGTTCTATTGCAATGTTAGTTTTCTTAGGAAGGTTGCCAATGGTCATGAATGATTCGATCTAATGGGACCTACCTAGAAAGCAGTTGTTTGGGAATGGAAATCTTTTAGGAAAGGGAATATCATTTCGAGTGTCACATTATAGTGTATTCACAGGTCAACCAATTATATTTTTGTAATATAATTGTGAATACACACATATATGAAATTAATATTTCAAAAGAGATTATCAGTTGTGATAAATGTGACTAAATGACTCTAGGACACTTCATACTGACTCTACTCACTTATTCAAGTTACTTTACATACTTAACAGTTGTAAAGTGACTCACTCTCGAAATTAAAGTATGACGGTTACACGACCTGTTTTTTTTTGTATGATTTTTTATGCTGGTGAACTGGAATGTATTTCCTGTTTTTGAGACATTAAAAAATTCCCATAAGAAGATGAGACATAGTTTTTGTGTGGTTCGCACATAATGAAAGTACATTTGTGCGAGTGGGAGATGTAGGATTTATTAAATAAAAAAAAATTCAAATTTGAATTTGAAATACGGGAGCAGTTAAGTCTCCCATAAATCTCTCCAGTCTCTCTCATTGTGTGTGTGAGTAATACCGTGTGTGTAGTTTTGTCCAGAAACAGAGAGAGTGAGAGTTGCTGTAAAAAAACACACGGAGAAAGAACCTAGATTGGATTGTCTCAAAATTCTTCACCACTTGAAGAATTTAGGCGGTGAATTGTGAGATTTTTCCGTTCGTGATTGATCTCCGACCATGACTTGATTTTCGTGGATTCCGCTGCGACGCTACAAGAGTTTAGTATCCTATACCCACGAAAAACCAACAATTGACATAAACATGTATTAGGGCCATTTAAATTGGTTGAGATGAGTATTAGGTGGAAAATAATTAGGAAACATAATAATAGCAAGAACCAACACTTTTTTTTCCTAAGTTCAAAGACTTTAACAAAAACCTCTGGAAAGTTTAGAAACCAAAATGAAAATTTTAAACTTATATTAAAATAAAATATTAGAAAATGTTGGACGCAATTTATCATTTGGTATATGTCAACATTAGAGATCATCACTAAAGCTAGCATAGCTCAACGATAATTGACATATATATCTAATCAAGAATTTGTGAGTTAGATCCCCCACCCTTAGCCATAAGTCGAGCCGATTTACATTCTAACTATAGGCCGACCAGATTATAGACATGCTTTTTCACACGACATCTTGGTCTTAGGTTGTTGAGAGCCCTATCGAAGCTCGCCTCTATAAATAGAGAACCCTGAATTGTGCACTAACTTCAGTATCAGAGTGAAAGAATATTCTCTCCGAGTATTGATTGAATTGTGCACTTACTTCAGTATCGAAGTGTTAACTTTGTTTTGCAGGTCCTTAATGTTTCAGTTACCGAGTTCAAACTTTGTAGATCCGAACTTGATCATTTTTCTAATCAAACATAAAAGTTACAAACTAAAATACTAAACTATATATAAAAATCAAAGACCAAATAAAATAGTATGCATTAGCCAACAGGAACATAATTCAAGCAATTAAAATATTTTTACTTTGGTTGGAATCCGGACCTATTTGTTAAATGATATTCAAGAAAAGAAAATAGTATGTGTTGCTCATATCTTGTTGGACGGAGGTTGACAAATATATATGAGTTAGAATAATAATTAAAAACCAATAATTATGAATTGTATTGGCCAATTAAAAATTTTTAAATGATTGATTTAGGAGATGGGAGAAATAAGAAATTGGTCGTTTTGTATTCAACTATTCATTCACGTGAAGGGACAGAGAGAATGAGTTAAAAGAAACTAATAAAATATTTGAAAAAGATAAATATCTCCACAGTCGAAACAAAAAAAACAGAGAAAAAAAAACAATAATCATAATATTATTTAAGCTAGGTTCAAATGGACTTAAAAAGGCAAAAAAATTAATAACATAGTTATTGTTGAATTATATTAGTTAAATTCGATAAAGTTTATATTATATTATTTGAATTATGATTTGGTATTATAGATTTGGTATAAATATAAGTTATTAGATTTGTTAACTAATTCAGTGAAAATCTTTTTTATTATTACATGTGAGTGTTTAATGTTAGCTTACCCATATTTCAACCAACTCAATGGAATTAAGAAATTCATAAGATTTCTAGTAGATCACTGTGAAATTTGAATCCATTTTTTTTAATTAATTAATAGAGTTCAAATCTTGTTAATTCGTTAGTTTTTTAAAACAATATAATAAGTTAGTTATTAATACTAAAACGAGTATAATTCAACCGTAATTGGCATATATCTCAAGAGGTTGTGAGTTCGATCCCCAATTCTAATATTAAAAAAAAGTTAGTTTTTCATTTCAAATATAAACAAAGGTAGAGGCAAAGATTTGAACATTTGACTTAATTCATAGAACATTAATTTTGTCTGCAATGTTGGGAATTTTCTTTTAAATTATTGGTTTGAGATAGATGCTTTAATTAGTTGAGCTACGTGTTCGATTGGTGCAAGAGTAGGAAATTTTAATTTGTGTGATTAGATCAAATATTTTAATAATACTTTTAAAAATAATATTGCTTTATGCTAGCATGTCACATGCCACATCAAGCAGTCTTTTTCCTCCTACCTATTTTAATCCAAAAAATAATAGAAAATTACTAACAAACAAAATTGTAGACTCAAGTTGTCACTGTCGAGAGATTCTTTACGTTATTTTATTTTATTTATTATTATTATTATTATTATTATTATTTGTGTATGCATTTGAATTAAAATGGAAAAAGTTAAAATTACGAGGATGAAAATATTGTGAGTGTAAACAGATTTGTAATAACTTTCAAAAGTTTAAAGAAATATTGTGTAGAAAGTCTACAATTTCTTTGAAATATTTTAGTTTCTCAAGAACAAAAACAAAAGCAATTGTTCATAAACGACAAAACGAAAATTATTGTTTAACGACAAATCTCGTCAGTCATGCAAAAATGGAAATTACTAAATTAAGGAAAGAAAAAAAAAAGATAATCCGCACGAAAAAGAATGGACACAAAAAACAGACCAAATTCTACAAAAATAATAATAAGAAAAGTACCTAATTTCTACTTTATTTATTTATTCATTGTTTTATTTTATCCACAAATTTTTTCACTAAACTATGTTCGAATGAGCAGTGTGTGAATTAACTTTTATTTAAGTATTTATTTTATTTAGGTATTTCTTTTAAACTATGCTTTGGCCAACTTATGTACTGTTGGTAGAGAATTAAATATTGTTATTTTAATTTATATTTTTGGAGGGGTTTTATATCAACGTATGAGATTAATCAATACTTTATATTAATATAACTATGAAGATTAAGATCGATTTTCGATCTTGAAAAAGATTACTGATCTCTTGATCGTTGTTGACATGAAATATTTATTTACTAATTCAAATATGAGCTTAAATTTTATTTGAAGTTTTTGAACTATTCTAAATTTTTAAATGTTTATTTTGATTCTTAGATTTTTAGATTTATTTACTTCCAAGGACCAAAATAGAATAAATTTGGGATGAAAGTTTTTTTATTAATTTAAATGAGTTTAAATCTCTAGTCTCTAATTTTTTTGGACTTTTCTATTTGACCTTTAAATTTTTTTAGTTAATCTAGAATGTATTTTTTTTTAAAGAAAATTATCATTTTCGTTCGTGTTATTATTTTATTTACCATCAATTGTTTAACAAATAGATAATCCGACTTTGAATATGTGTATTGTGGAGCCATATAACAATGATTAAAGAATTGCGTTAGAGAAAAAACAATGATTAAAGACTTCTATTTCACTATCAAGGTATTTAAACTTTTCACCGATTTGTAAACTTCCTCATTGACATTTCTATATTCATAGCATCATTGATATAAATGGTTAATTGATATTTCATTATACCAAAAAATAATAACAAAATTAAAAAAAAAAAAGTCAACAAAAAGACTCATAATTAATATGAACATAACATTATTAATCAAAATTCTTTTTCAAACTCATTTAAAAAGTCCAAAATGTCGATTTAAATACTTCTTATGAATTCTATGATTCTATCTTATTATCCCAATTAATAATTTTATCTTAACAATCTACTCCCAATCAAGTTATCCGTGAAATTAATCGAACTGATTCAGTCACTAACCAAATAAAAAAAAAAAATAAAGGAAGTCACGGGTCAGTTCCATTTCTTATATTTTATAATAAAAATAGAAATACTTTGAATGACTCCCATTTCCACCAAGAGACGTTGAAACCATCG
>NW_019104550.1:277237-292173 GCF_001995035.1 Momordica charantia
CCTTCGTTCATTTTTCTTTTTTTTTTTTTTAATTTAATCTCTTATATTTTAATATTGGAAACTATCAGTTATTAGTATTCCGCATGGTCGGAAAAATGACCATTCATTGTTAAAAACAAAATCATTGTTTTACACTTTCCTCCGACAACAGTTGTCAAATATTAAACAATGATAAGAATAATATTTGAATAAGGTATCAAATATTTTCCTTTAGCATTTCTCAATATTTCTTAACGTAGTTCAAAAATTTATTTGACATTTAGTAAGTTAATGAAAATTTATAGAAGAGAAAATTTTTTATTTTCTTTCTAATAGGTAGAATTTGTGAGTTATCTTCTCTACATGATTTTTTTTTTAAATCTAAATTTCTATCAATTAAATAAATTTCATGTTAGTAAGTTTATTATTTTCTAATTTTAACATTCACCCACGATAAGAATTAAATTGATAAAATATTAAAATATATAAGACAAAATTTTTTTAAAAATTAGAGTTAATTTGGAAAAAAAATTGAAACAAAAATTAAAATTTTTATTAGTAAAACATATGGGGGTGGGATCAAATTCACACCCTATTGATTAGAAATATAGATCAATTATCGTTGAACTATATTCATTTTGACAACAACTAAAGTTTAATTGAAACTTGTAATAGTATAAATTAAATTAAAAAAAATACTCCAACAAATATTAATGGAAACTTTTTAAACAACAGATAATAGTGATTAAACTGAAAAACAACAAATATTCAAAACCAAACATTTTTTTACCTGCTTCTAATTTGGGGTTTATTTATTTTCTATACATACACTAAAGTTTAGGAACTTAAGCATTATATACGTTCAAAGAGTAAATCATTACATACAAAATTTCAAGAACCAAATCGTTACATATTAAAATTTAAGGATTAAATCGTTAATATTGTTGTACTGAAGTTCAAAAGTTCCAGGACTAAATTTTTCTTCAACTAAAGAAGATAAATTGTTATAATATAAAGTTTAAATACTAAATCATTACTTTATACTTTTGATAACCATCTTGTTTCTTCTTTTTTAAAGCTTACCCCACTACGTCCACCAATGTATTTCTTTGTCTTGTACCAACTTTTTAAAAATGTTTTTAAAATTTAATCTAAAATCAAAAGAAATAGTTTCCAAAAACTTGTTTTTACTTTTGTCTCCAAGGATGGTGCAGTGCTAAGTGTTTGGAGGCTCGAGGTACACCTATCTTAAAGTTTCAGGTTCGAGCCGAGAACGAAATTGTTATTAAAGAGGCTTAGGAACCACTGAAATTGCTTAAAAGAAAACTTTCCACCTAATTTTTTTAGCAATTTTTTAGGATTTCCTTCCCAAAGACAATATAGAAAAGGAAAGCAATTCATCCCCACCACCTACCTTTTGAGCAATTTCTAGCATCCTTCCCATGCATAAATTCACTCTTCCTTACTGCTAATTTGACCTAATTTACCTTTAAAAAACTTGAAAATATGTTGGCCCAAAATAATAGCAAATCCAATACAAATTAAAAAGTTTTGTAAATATGACAAAATTAAAAAAAAAAAACTCATCGCACCTATAAGTTTTTATTAGTGATAGACGTGTATTCGTATCTATTAATATCTGTCACAGACAAAATTGATATATTTGCAAAATCTTATTCCTTGTGCTTGTCTTCGTTTCTCTTTCTAGAGTTTTGTTTTTAGTTTTGGTGATTGAGAGTGCACAATTAGGCAGGGATTAAAAGGGTCGTTTTCGGAATTCGACATCCTTTGCAACATCTAAGAGGAAATGCTGTGAGGGCTTTAAGAAGCCAAGGAGTTCAGGTTGATGTTCTTGGGGAGGACCTCAAGAGCAGAGCCATTGAGGTAAAATTTATAGGAATAGGCCTTCTCTTCTCCCCATCCATCACTTCTTATATGGAGTGTCGATTTGTGTCGTAGGAAGCTCGAAAAGCATGCCTCCTCGTTAACGCTCCGTTGATATGTAAAGCCGCTTCTCGAGTCCCCTTCTCCGTGCTTAAATACGCCATGACCCTTGATGGTTAGTATTGCAGTTTCGTCGCTCTTTTGATCTTGAGAGGAATAGAATGGCTTATCCTCATTGAAGCGCTTTTGTTGCAACTAACAGGGAAAATTGCTGCAAGTTCTGGTGATTCAGCATGGATTAGTAGCATTGCGTCTAGACAACGAGTTTTCGAATTACGGGGAAGAAGCGATGCTGTTATAGTAGGAGGCAATACCGTACGTAGGGATGGTAAGTTTTTGCCATATTTTCTATTACGCCGAGTTTTGTAATAGTGTTGTGCTTCAATGTCGATCCCACAATATCGTCCTCTGCATTAGATCCCGAACTAGCTGCAAGACATGGAGGTGGACATACTCCTCTTCGTGTGGTGATGTCAAGGACTCTTGATCTTCCTGAAGAAGCAAAGATTTGGGACACGAGTGGTATGCCAACCATGGTTGTGACCCAAAGGGGTGCTAGAAGGAGTTTCCAGAAACTTCTTGCATTGAAAGGAGTTGAAGTTGTCGAGTTCGATAACCTAAACCCTCGAGATGTAATGGAATACTTTCACGATCGCGGGTATCTTTCGGTTTTGTGGGAGTGTGGAGGAACGCTTGCAGCCTCAGCCATTGGATGTGGAATAGTACATAAGGTTCTCATCACTTATCACAGTTTCATTCTTTTTCTACTGGTAATATTTGATCAGATTGAAAGTTTGAAGGTGTGATCGTAACACCTCTTATAGTTCGTGAGTGGTTTTTGCAATTTCTCCGTCATCGATACCTAATGCTGTAGATGATTTTTAATTCAGGTAGTTGCAGTTGTTGCTCCTAAGATTATTGGGGGCTGGAATGCACCATCTCCAGTTGGTGAACTTGGGATGGTTGAGATGTCTCAAGCTTTGGAACTAATTGATGTTCAATATGAGAAGGTTACTTTATAATTTGTTTTGTTAATTGTTCTCACAATTTTTGGGAGTTACCTGTAATTAATTATATGGAATGATATTTCTGATCTTGTTCCCATTTCAATTATGGCTCCATAGGTTGGGGAGGACATGCTAATAAGTGGATTTCTTCATCCCATATCGGATGTTACTCCAGTCATCCCATCACGAGACGAAACCCTTGCAGCTGACCCGACAGTCGCTCCCTGCGAGCCCAGTATAATATCATTTTACAATACATGGGATCATTATGGCGCTCTTTCAAACTTTTCACCGCATGCAATTCATATCGCTAATGAAAATGGCAATTATGACACTTGGATGACTGTAGAGCACTATTATCAGGTACGTTCGTAAATTGCTCACTCATGTTGTCTCCTCAAGTTTTGGTGCCTAACCTTGCTTTAATGTAGTATAGGCTCACAAATTTGTTGGAGTTGACGATCCTTTAGCTCGAGATTTTGTGGAAAAAATAAAATCAACAAGAACTCCAGAGGAAGCATTCAAGATTGCTAGGTTATTGCGGAAGCAACGCCCTGATTTGGTATGCTGGCTCTTATTTTCTTCCCTACCTCTCAATGAAAGCTCTATTTCTTATTAAAAAAAAAAATCTTTGACAAAACTCTCAATTTTCTTTGCAGGTGAGATCTGATTGGGATACAGCCAAGCTCGATGTTATGTACCGAGCATTGAAATGCAAATTTACGAGTCATCCTAGTTTAAAATCCATGCTGCTATCTACTGCTGGATGTGTTCTAGTTGAAGCATCGCCACATGATCTTATATGGGGTGGAGGCCGATATGGAGAAGGTCTAAACTACCTCGGGAGGCTGTTGATGCAATTGAGAGCCGAGCTCCTTGGTCATTCGTCGAAACCGAGCGGGGACGACCCAGAACTCAATTGAGGGAAAGAGAGAGAATAATCAATAATCACTTCAGCTAAAGGTAATAATATTATGGCTAAAAGGAGCAATTTGCCCATGTTTGCTGAAGTGATATAAATAAGTCGAACTTTTTAAGGTTTGACCCGAAAATAATGACATGCTGCTGCTGCTGCTTATTGTAATTCACATTTTACAAATGAAATAAAAGAAGCAATCTGCAGATTTGGAATACGCCAACCTTTGTTGTTGGTCTTTTATTCTCATAGTTTTATGTGACACATAATGAATAATTAACTCATTTGCATCTATAAAGTCCATAGTTCAATATCCTATCCTGCACTGTTGAACTAAAAAAGAAAGCAAAAAAGAGGTCAAAAAAGAAAGCAAAAAAGAGGTTATATGAGACGACAATTTTGGCTTGGAAGGGAGGGAATGGTTCGAGTACGGTTCTTTTCAAAAAAAGATGTTAAGTACTTAACTATCATGGGTTGATACATTGGTTCAAAGAAGCGAAGATCAATTCTAAAGAATTTAGAGGGAATGAGATTAAACCAAAGTGGTTACCTACCTAGAATTTAATATCGTATGAGTTTTCTTTTCAATCAAATATAGTAGGTCAGACGGTTGTTTCATGAGACTAGTCGAGATGCACATAACTTGGCAAGGATATCAAAGGAAAAAAATGTTTAGTATTTAGATACATATCTATTGTATGTATAGAGGAAGATACTGAAATGCTACACAAAGTCTTGTCGTCTTTTATCTTTTCCATACATTATGTATCAAAGTGTCTCGACAACTCTTTTGTTTTTTTTTTCTTTTTTTTTTAAATTAGACTTATAAACACTACTTCCACCACTACTTCCACCCATGTAGTCTTTTGTGAGAAAAAATTAGTGGAAAAAAAATCTATATGAAGAGAATTTTGAAAGAGATAGCGATTGTATGCTCGAATGTTTAAAGCAATCCTAAGCTAGAGATAGAGAATGAATTAGATGGGCGATTTTGTGGTTGATGTGGAATGAAAGGAATGCTAAAATTTTCTTAGATAAGTCAAATTATTTTGAATACTTTTGCGATCTCGTATAGTTTACTACCTCTGGTTGGAGTGCTTAATACAAGTTCTTTAGGAACTACTAACCTACGCTATCGATCTAAATTGGAGTGCTTTTATGTAATACCTCCCCTCCTTCAAGAAGAGACACCCTTGTCTCTTGGTCCTTTACGATTGCTTTCACCCCATTGGGCTTTTTGAATGAAGGTTGATATGTTTCTAAAAAAGAAAAAAAAATGTTGTGTTTTGGTCGTGATATGTGCGATGCAATTTGGTTAAAATTATGGAATAGAAAAAAGTTGGTCTAAAGGCTAATTAGTCCCTATACTTTCGACTTTGATTTATTTCTTCTAAACTTTTGTTCATTCAATTCATATATTTTCAAAACATCCGTTTTCGTTCTTCTACTTTTTAAAAGTGACTATTTTGGTCCTTATTTGCAAAAGTTTAACATAAATTTTATATACGATGAAAACTCTTTTAATACAAATTTATGGTTACATTTCAAGAGATTTAGTAAATGAAATGTCTATCTTCATATCTACTATCTTCTATAATGTTACATATAGTAACATGAAGTTAAAAATAATTCACAAGTTTATGTACGTTAACTCGTTCATATACAAATTTCTAGCTGCAAGATAAAAGAGCAATTTTCTACACAAACTACAGCATAGGCAGATAATCCTTAAACAGCAATCTGTGGAGCAAAAAGACTACCTTCAAGACATCCTTACCTCCTCCTTGGAGTTTAAATATTTGTCTCCGACGCCATAACGTTCGAGTTCGAATCGAGGAAGAGGATCACAACAGCACAGTCATCAATGTTTGAATAAGGAAATTTGCATCTCCATGCTTTGGTTGCAGACTCAACCAACGATCGGGCTGCAGAACGCACTGGGGCTGATGCTACAATGTCCACCACCTCTTTGTTTGAGAGAACATCCCAAATCTGAGAAGTGTTGAATCAATCTTTAGATATAAAGAAAGTTGTCATCAAATGTGTCTAGTTGAGTAGGAGTTAAGTAGTAGTCATTATCATACTCCGTCTGTGGCTAAAACTATGAACTCATCCTTCTCTGTAAGAAATCGATATGATAGTTCAGGAACAGAAATTAAACCGAAATCCTTGAGGCAGAAGTCCCCAAATGATCGAGCCATGGCCAGCCCGGGGGAATCGTTGTTCGGAAGCCATACTCTAGCAACTTCTGGTTCATCTCGATGAGCAAATACCCGACCTTTGCATTTGAGAATTCTCTCAGCTTCCGCTGTAGGGTCAAGTTAACAAAGAAGCAATCAGAAACAGATTTCAGCAAGAAGTTAATGAGTGAAATTTCTTAGGTCCTATGTAAATGAGTAAACTAGTTATCATCTTAAGTTTTCCTCTTTATGATTGCCTTCTGAAGAACAAGATCCATTAGACTGCTAGATAATCACTCTAGATTAATTTAGACAGGTGATAATGAAGAGACAAGAAGGAATACATTGTTGAAAATTTTTAAATGAATTTGTAAAACCTTACCTTATACTAATGATAATCTCTCTTTAAATACAAATGACATAATAAAATGCAACTAATTGGACTCAAAATATCAAATTAACTAATCAGGCCACATAATTCATGTCAGTAAGATCCAGCACATCATTTTACTACTTATAGTTGTATGTCCCAAGGAATAATTTCCTTGATTTCTTGAAAGTTTGTTGCATGAAAACAAATATTTTAACGTCAACCAGTGGTTTTGTCCATTCGTGGATGCATAAATATGCGGAATGCGAGAGAGACCTGGAACGTCTGGCTTGAGATCTATGGTCAACTGAACTGCAAGGAGAGAATTATCCTTATCTCTGGTACCCAGCACAGCTCTGGAGTCCCCAACATTTCCAATAACAAGATCTCGACCCTAAAAACACGGTACATTACAAGTATGTTAAGAATGACGTGTAGAAAATCAAAACGAAAATGTTGTAGAGAACTGCAGTAATGACAATACCTGCTTAACAAGAGCTACTGCTGTTGTCCCACTACAGAAGCAATCAATACTTGGTTGCATTCTGAGTTCTCCATCCATTATCTTAAAAGCCTTCAGAAACGATTCCTTCAGTTTTTGAGAGATTTCAGGGTGATTGCCAGTTCCCTTGCGATCGATAGGGGAACTAGATTCCTCCAAAACAGTTCCTAAGGCAGAATCTTCATAGTTTACACGTTCTGTTTTGCAACTGAGCTCTTTTGAAATACCATCATTGCTTGAATTAGCTTCCCAATGTGCAGTCAGCTTCAGAGGAAGAGAATCCCTCACTCTTTTTGCAACCAGATGACCATTAGGACCATGACCATCGAAAACTCCACAGAAGAAAGTATCGGTTCTGGAGCCAAAATTCTGAAATTCATGATCTGGTTAGTGATTAAACCCCTTCTATGACAAGCCATCTATTTGTATTATCTGAAAGTTGCATTTTCAGGCTACAATTTGAAGCAAAACAAATAATTTAAAGAGCCCTTGCTTTGACAAGGGAAGGTCAAAAAAATGGTACACAAAAAATCAACATAAGTTGGACAATCCAGAAAGGTATAAGTTATAGTTATCATAACCACTAACTAGCATCAAAACAAGTCACAACTCTCAAGAATATATAGGTATAAGATCTATAGAAGTTCTTAATTTTCCGCTTTTATAATCTAATTGTACTCATGTAGCAACATCTAAGCTTCTTAAAGTTTTTTACATGTCAGTCAATTAGTTAGAACATTTTTTCTCTCCCTCCATCGTAGGAGTTCAAAGAAAAGGGGAAACTAACACATTAGCATTAGTTGGTTAAAAAACACAGCAAACTCAAAGCACCAAGAAAAAAATCATACTACATCAATATGAAACTATTGAACAACCAATTAGATCACTCAATAGGGACCAACATGATCTCGAAATGAAATATGTTAGAACACAATAAAGAGCTGACCTCCCATACAATCATGGCATCTTGGTTCATCCCTTTCTTGCCCTGTTGAGTATGAAGAGAGGCGACTTCAGTCGATCCATTCAAGAACATCCTACCAGGAATTCTATGCACTGTTGCTTCACTCTGCGGCTCGAGCACAGAATTCTCAGACTTCAGCTCAATTTCTGAGTGTTTCTCTTTCCTTGCTACCAACACAGGAGATACAGGAGCACCAGGAATGGCCCTCATACCTCCTGTAGACAAGCAGGACCCCATTCTGGTGACTCTCAAAATGCTTGAATATGTAATATCCCACACCAGCAAATAGAATCAAACTTATTGACCCTTTATCTCTGTATTTCAATCCTTCACAAAAAGCTTGGCCTCAAGCCATGACAGAAATTTTAAGTACTCTAAATTTTGCCTCTGTAGAAATTTGAATATCCCTGTGTAGAATATTGACAGCTCTGTTCGATGCGCTGTTCCAATCACACGCGCAACAGAAAAGAGCATACGCATATTGCCAAATCAATCGCCAAAAAGACAATTAGGTTTCCAGATTCAGAAATCAATATGTTTCGAGAGGGCACACTGCCCCACCAACGACCGAAAAGGCCAAAATCCACAACTTAATCGAAACGTAACTATTTCACCCCCAAAAGATTTATCGTCCATCTCTTGAAAGAAAACTTCCAGTCAACTGTGGTTCAACATCGCGATCAGTCCAATAAACAGACCCCAAAAAAAAGAAAAAAGAATCCCTCTCCTCCCAGATCGGAAAAACGATCAGCCGTCGAGAAATTCGATTAGCAGCAGTAGGAATATTATTGCAGATTGATTCAGGATTTAGACAGTGAGTTTTACATGAAAAGATGTTCTAAATATGAAAACACAAAGGTGATTGAGCCTGAAAAACGATCGGAAGATGCAACAACCAAAGCAGATGATTTCGAAGTAGAGAGTAGAGAGAGACGTTGAAGAAACCTGTTGCCTGTAGACAAGTTTGACTTGGAAAGATGACGGAGAAATGAAGCCAATTAATGGCGTCGCTAATCGGAAAGGAGAAGAAAAGCATAGGAAAAGGATAAATTTTTACCAAGTCTGAATTTTGATATGGGGTTAAAAAGCTCATGCTTAAATTCTCACTCCATGTATAACTTACAAGTTTTTAAGTATTTTGAATAGGTCAAAATTTCAAATTGCTGCATTTTTTTATAGACCAAAAAAAAACGTGGCGAATTAAAATATCTCAGTAGTAAGAGGAAATAAAATAAAAGCAAAAGTGATTTTCATACTAGCGGAACTTCTCAAATGGCTGCATATTCGTGGACAAGCACAACGTAGCAAACTGAAACATTTTAATAGCGAGAGAAAATGAAAGTAAAAATGATTCCAGTAGTAACGACAAACGAGATGGGAACAGTCTAAACCGTGAAAACGAACAATACAAGCGTCTCGTTGCTAAGCAAAATGGTGGAGTGTTGCTTCTCAGATAGCGAAAGTCAAAGCAGCCAAAAGCATAGCATTAGGTACATCGAATCCATGTAAATCAACAAGCATCGTCTCAATTACAAATTTTAAATTATAAGAATTAAATAGACTACATCAATTTAATATTACATATTAAAGTTGGTAACTGAATTATTACTCAAAAGGAATCAAAATGGAGGGATGAGAATCAAAAATTGCCAAAATTTTAAAATGGAATCCATTTATAGATTTCGTAGAATAAATTTGGGTATGACACTTCTAAAAAAATGGTAATCTCATCGACCTTTACTTTTATCTTATTCTTGGGCTCAATGTAATTTTATTACCTCTCTCATTTTTCTTCTAATAAAAAAAGAATCATACCAATTTGTTTTACTATATGTGATTTCTTTAAAATTAAAATTTTCTATTTAGTTTTTAAACGTTTACTTTTCTTTTTATAGTTCAAATATTTAATTTTAATTAGCCATTATTTAGTTCGTCAAAATATAAAATTGTTATTAAATAACATATTAAAATAAATTCAATCTATACTTTTCTTTAATAAAAAATATATTGACTTTTTTAGTTGACATAAACTTATAATAAAATATTACAAACTTATATGTAGCTTAACAGTTAGTTAATTTTACTTAGTTGTTATTAATTAATATCAATTAAATTGTTAAAATGTAATTAATCATTATTAACTATCACAACAATAAATTTGAATAATATTTTTCTATAAAAAATTGTTCTTTTAATTAAAAAAAACTTTATTATTTTTTTAGTGAGTGTAGTTTTATTTTAGTTAGGTATTATTTGTTAATATAATATCAAATAAATTGTTAAAATACAGTTCAGTATTGTTAAATACCATAACAATAAAATTCAAGAAAGATTTTACGTTAATAATTGTTATTCTATTCAAATTTATTTTGACCTTTTTAATTTCTAATTTTATTTTAATTATTTATTATTTATTAAAATCAAAATAAATTATTGAAATTAAAAACATATTATTACAAAGTAATAAATTAAAATTCATTATTGATTATTGTTATTTTAATAAAAAAAAGTATATTGACATATTATTCAGTTACAGCATTTTAAATTATGCAGAAGTATAAAGATGAGTATTCTATTACAGTATTAATTATAATATGTCTTATTCCTATTTCCATTTCAGACATTACTGAGCAAAATTGCGTCGATAGATTTTTTATTATGATATCAGACAATTTGTAGTAAATAACATAAATAAAGAATAACATTTTAATTTCGATTAATTTTCATTTTTTTTATGAATTTTCATTTTGATTTATAATAAGTAAACGAGGCCATAAAGATCAAACTTGTTTTTAACCTTGATTAAATTATGGGCTACATTAACATTCATGTTTAATTTTCTTCTCATGGTCTTTTATTTATTTATTAAATTTCTAAAATTATTTGTGTCATTTATTACTCGATATTAATATGTTTAGATGATACGTTTTATCTATTTCTTTTTTCTTTTAGAAATGAGTGAGAGGATGAGTCGATATCCAAAATAACATTTGCAATATAAAAAAATTTTCATTTGCAATAGAAAAAAAATTGTTAACACCAAATGCCACACAAATGTTTTAGGAGATTTAACCGATCAATAAAGACGAAATTAAAACTTTTGAAATCATGATATTAAGATTATAATTTTAACTTCAATTATAAATTTAATCTATGTAATATGAATATATCGTGTCGGTAAATATTCTATATACTTTTAAAAGTTTCAGTCCCATATTTGAATTTTGAATTTTGAATTATGTTGTTATTTGATCTATATGTTTTTTTTAGTACAACGTGGGAGGGTTAGAGATCGAACTCACAACCTCTTGATTGGAGATATATGTCAATTACTATTGAGCTATGTTCGCTTGGACTATTTGATCGGTATATTGTAAACTCAATTAATGAAATGTTTATATGCACGTTTTGATGGATATTTTGATTGAGTCAACATGGTAACAAATACACAACCTATTAGGTGTGTCCAGGTTCATTAATGATGGTATAAAAGGATGTAATACAAAGTTTATATATATATATTTACATATATATGTAACTTAATGATCTTTTTTAAAATTGAAAAACACACAAACTTGAATAAATGTTCACTATCATCTCTTTCAAACATGACTAGCTAACTTAAGCGTCGATCCTTTTGCCAACCTAAGCATGGATGTTTTTGCCAACCTAAGCATGGATAACTAGTTAAAGCATATATCCTCGATTTAACGGTGTGAGATTTGAATCCCTACTCCATATATTGTTGAACTAGAAAAAAGGCATTGATGTCTTTTTGGTCAACGCTATATTATTACCCAAAAACTCTCAAATTGTGTTACTTGCTAAGAGCTTGTTGATAACGATTTATGTTTTTTGTTTTTCTATTTTTTGTTTTTAGAAAACAAAAATCATATCCCAGAAATCGAAATGTAAGAATTGTGTGTTAGGAGTTCAGCAAAAATCGAAATGGAAACATATATACCTCTACTTAAAGAAATCAACGGAAATCGAACAATATCAGAACGAATGAACGAACGGAAATCAGATGAAAATCGAAATTTGGTAAACATTGTAGCTCCTTGCTAGTTGGATGAGAATCGAACGAACGAAAATGGTAGTTGGGGATGACATTCTTGACGAAAATCGAACGGAAATCAAACGATGTTTGGGCTGGAAATCAGAAGCTCGAAAGTTGGATGAGAATCGAACGAACGAAAATGATTTGTGGATAACTTTCTTGATGGAAATTGAATGAAAATAGAACAGAAATCAGAGTGAAAATTGAAAAGTTAGGTTTTGTTTTGATGGTTTGAATGAAAAAGTGGTGGTGAAGGATGAATGTTGAACGTACGAAAATGATGAAATTTGAAAAATTAGGTTTTCTTTTAGTTTGGGCTACCATCTTTGGGCTTTTGCATGTTAATATTGGGCTTGCAGGGTAATTAGGACTTTTAACAATGTGGGCCTCCGTGGTAAAAAATTGCTATATTTGAAATTTTAGAATGTGAGTGCTATTTTATTGATTTTATGTAATCTTTTTGCCATTTTTACAAGCATCCCTATAAATTATATCTATTATTGAAAATTTATTATTTACAAGTATAAATAATTAGTTTTAAAAAATAATTAATATTATATTCCTAATTAAGTAAAATAGTTAACAAAATATATATTTTATTATTTAAAAATGGAATCGAGAAGGGGTTGAGGCAATGTGAAAAATGCATTCCTTGTTCTTGAAGCGGGTACCCAACCCTACACGGATTTTCGTCATCCCTAGACTCTAATGTATGGGCATAAAAAGTAAAAGTTTAAAGAAATAAAAAGAATATTTTAAAGAGAAATTTAACCATTAAATGTAAGAGTTTGACCATTTTACTTATGAAAATGTTGATGTTGATGGAAATATCGAAAAATGATTTTTTCCTTTAATGAAGATTGATGAAAATTTTTTGAATATGTAAAGTAAACTTAATTGTAAACTTTTGACTACTTTTTTAGGGTTTTTCATAATAGGATTCATTTAGAAATGAGATAATTACCGACTTGGTTTCCAAACACATTTCTAAATTCTAATTAACTCGTATCTGTTTACTTTTTACCTACTTCTCTTTTCAAATTTGAATTTACATATTTTTCAAACACATTTTCAACTCACTCATCAATCCAACTTTCCAATCAAATTTACACAATTTTCAAACACCCCAACCTCGTGATTATGTCATTCATCCAAATTATCTACCAATGGTATTCATATGTACTTCATATTCTACTCATTTGAGCAACTACCTTCAAAACTTTCAGTCTAGGATGATCGGGGAGAACTATTGTAATTTATATCAAAGTTATCAAGATAGTGCACTAGATCCTCCGAGATCATTTCTTGGTATTAATTAAGTTACCTATTCTACTTCATGTTTCATCACTATTTGTATATAATAATATTTTATTTTTAAAAAATTCTAAGATTATTTATATATGTCAATATTTCACATATATTGTTCAATTGTGTAAGTAAGGATTAGATTGGATTAGAAATTATCAATAAAGTAAATTCCAAATCTTATTAGTTATACTTTATACAGTATTAAAATTCAAATGTTTCATTGAAAAGACTAAAATTACAATCATCGAGGTTGTGAGAAATTATAGACTATAGTGGCATAGTAAGAAGATGATGAAAATAAAATAACTTTAAAGAAGAAAAGGGAAAAAAAAGACACGTCGACATTTGAGTCGACATTTCAACATGTCCACGACATGGGGGTAAAATCGACTTTTCCCCCCTATGTCGATGTCGACATGCTCGACACGTCGACATGTCCAGCGACATGTCGACATGTCTCTCCACATTTTGAACCCTAGTGAGATGTTAGAAATATATATATGAAAATTTGATAGAGAGAGTAATCAAATATATGTATATATAGATGAAAATTTGAGAGAGAGAATAATATTAAATAGGGAAAAATACACTCTTGGTCTGGAGCAGGTGTCTATTTAGTCCCTGAAGTTCAAAATGGATACTTTTGGTCCCTGAGATTTGGATTTGGTATCTATATAGTTCATGAAGTTTTAAAATGGACACTTTTAGTCCTTCGAGTTTGAGAAATAAATCTAAATAGTCCTTAAATTGGATGATGTGGAACTTTAATGACTGAGTTGGCAAAATAAATTAATTTAATAATATATTTTGGAATGATTAGACTCCACCTTTTTATTTCTTGTTTTTCTTCCCGAATTATCTATCCTTTCACTTCTTCTCTCTCTCTTCTCCGGTGAAACTCACCACCGGCTACACCAACCTTCGGTGAGCTTCGTCGGCAACGAAGATAGAACAAAAGACAAGGTGAGGTGGATCTAGTCAGAAAATAGTATTGAAATACCCATTGTTTGAGCCTGAAATCGGCTGAGCTCAGATACGATGTAGATCGGAACGTTTTGGACGAACTATGGCCAACGGTCCCCACACCTTCCCTGCACCCTTCTTGGGACCTGCAAAACAAAGTTAGCACTCCAACGAGCAAGTTAGTTCTGGTCCAAGCTAAACTGCCGAGTCTACTTGGGATTGCATACCTTGCATTTAAGGCAAAGGTTTCTATTTATAGAAACTGGGCCCGACAGGGGTTCTGACACACCCTAAAATCGCAGCGTGTTGTCGGGCACGGAAGAGACACTGTTACGGACTCTGTATCAGCTCAGCTCGGCACTATAGGTCCTACCCTGACTGCCGACCTGAGTATAGAGGAGCCGCTTTCTCCATTTCGCCCGCGCGTTTAACCAACTCATCTTTTCGATCATGACACGTGGCAGGCAAGGATTCGCCTTCAACATTGGCCCCCACTTCGGCTGGGCGGAGGTCGGCTCGGCGAAGTCCTCCGAGCTAACTGGAGACGGGTCGAATCCACGCGTGCATGTGTGACGTCATGGATGTCGTCAGCCCTAGCTTCTGCTTCGGGAACCCAAACGTCGTCGTGGGGACAACCTGGCATGTGCGGATCTTGCCTGTTGATCCTTCCTTGATCGAACGGCTCTCATGCCTCCGTGCTGTCCTATAAAAGGCGAAAGTYTTTCACTTTTCACTTTTTACTT
>NW_019104550.1:314718-341242 GCF_001995035.1 Momordica charantia
GAAACATGAAAAATAGAAATAATAAGAAGTGGATTGAAATAAAATGTCATATTAAGTTTAAGAAGTAATTACAATAGCTAAATTAAAATCGAGAACCAAAATCTAAAGAAAATGATAACAACAAAATGGGATTGCAATAAAAATAATTCCAAGAATGTTGAACACAATTAAAGACATAACAAATTATCAAAGCGTAAATTCTAGAGAGAAAGCAAGTTGGAATTTAAATGTCAAGTGAGCTCCCCTTTGAAGCTTGATGGAACTTGGTATTTATAAGCTAAACCTTGCAAGTTGGTGGAGAAAATCTTGGGTATTTGAGTGGAGGAGCTACAATGGGGCTTTAACAGCATTTGGTTGCACGGATCAAGGGATGGGTTGAGATTTCTTCCAACTGCCCGGTCAACAAAAGCCCTTATTTGTAGGTGGAGAATGCACCAGAAGCATTGCTGAAGTTTCTGGAGTGTTGGCGATGCGCCAGACGTATCGCTGCTAGCTTTAAGATAGCCTCTGTGTCATCTGCAGCAGGTGCATTGCTGCTTTTTCCTTCCTTTTTCCTATAAAACATATATATTTCCTCATAATTCCATCTATTTATCCAAAACCAAGTGTACAAGTCTTTCCTAAGAAATAGTCTCATTTATACCTGATTCAATGCATGAAACATATGTATTTAATTTCAGAAGACACTAAACATGCACAATTTGTAAACACTTTTTCCTAAAATTCAAGACTTATCACTACTCCACGTTTGTTTCGGTTGAGATGGATCCTTTCTCCATAGACTGAAGCCTTATGCTTTTCTAAAGTAGCTTGTATACTGAGCTCGTACACAAAAGCTTTGGTCATAATTTCATAAAGGTTATCACCACTGTGTCGATTCCAAAAATTATCTAAGTTCTTAAAGCACTCAAAAGACAAGAGTGATTTTAAAACACTCAGTCTTCAATCATCTTGCAACAAAACTTTTTTCCCAAATAATCATATGAAGCTGACTATTTACTTGGATTATATACTGGAATAAGTATATCAAATCCAATTCATGACTCGGTTATAAATTTATAAGGGATAAACTTTCTATTGTCTTATTCATTTTAGCCTCTGAGCTCTTATCCTAATATTTTGGTGTCCTTATCATGTTTACCATATTTTCAATAACAAATACAGAAAAATAAATCAAGAAGTGATTTTGACATAGGAAGATTGAGACAAAATAGCAAAGAAATAAAATAGAATAAAAACAAGACCAGTCTTCAAGTATTTAAACAGAACACTTGAAATTCAATGAGGGTAAATGAAAGGGTGGTTAGGAGTCATTCTTGTTTTTTTCTAGAATGTTCGGATGATCAAACCCTTCATTTGTGGGTTAATTGTTCCTTAATTCAAATCTAATTTGAATTTGGATTTAAATCATTAATCAACCTGTTTATGCAAGGATATGCACAACAGTGTGTTCCCGATTGTAGCTCGAACTCGGCCTCCGGACCGACCTGAACACTTGGGCGGACCTGCACAAAAAGGTGAGCACTCCGACGATCAAGTCAGTATAGGTCGGATTCCAAGTTTAATTCGAGGCCAGAAATCGTCGTACCTGATCGGGGAGTGAGGTCCTCTACTTATGGGTGGTAGTCCCGCTAATCTCGCGACGGTTACATTCGGTAATCTCGGGACCGTCGGTTACACCCGGTAATCTCGGGACCGACGGTTACGCCCGATAATCACGCCGCAGACAGTTGCTCACATCAGCCCCTACCGAGCTCCCCGGTAGGTCAGACTTGGGCCAGGTTCACCTCGGCCCTCATACTTAGCATTTGTCGACGTTAGTGGCGGCCATCTCGGCTATCCGAACTGGGCATGACTAATGAGCAATCTTGGAGCACCAATAGGGGTCCTCCACGCGTCCAGGATATTCCCTTCCCCAAACACAACCCTAGGGATAATATCATTGTAAATAGCATATTTTTGTTTTTGGAGGAGTTTTAATCTTCCAAAAGCTTTTTCATCTCTGTCTCTAGTATTTCTTTGAGGAGGTTGAAAAGGTGATAAGGGCTTTTCACACTGAACAAACCATTCTTGTTTAAATTCCAAATAATCTAATCTTCTTTGTTTTGACTAGGGATGGTAATTTGTAGAATAGTTTCTACATCCTCATCACAAAAATGTCTTCTAATACGCTCCTCATTTCTAGTACCCTAGTAAATTCACTCGAAATCCAATCACCACTTTTAATCGTTACCATGAACCCATTCCCAATCCTTCACATATTGTAGCCTTTATTGAAAAGTTCCTTGACCAAAATAATGCTTCACCAAACAAAAGAGGGATTAGATCCAAGCTCCGCTTTCATAAGTTCCTATGTTTGAAATATTTGCCTCTCGTGATCTTCGTAGGGAGGCCGTATAACATATTAATCTATAATGAGGGAGAGAGTGAGATTTTCATTGATGATGTATTGATGTAGTAAATAGTTTTTTGTTTCTTTGGTACAACAAGTGGGGAGATTCGAACTCATGATCTCTTGGTCAGAGACATGTGTCAATTATAACTGAGCTAAGTTTATATTTGCAATAATTTTGGTTTCATTTGGATACAAAAGGAAAATTAATGATTTTTTATATCATTCAATTGAAAGATAGATGTTTCAATTTTGATCATATCGGAGTTCCTTCTAGCCATCGACTATAGAAATCGAATGCCTCTTTGGGCTTGTACTCAGGTACAGTGTGTCCCGCTCCCTGTCAAATATAAATAAAAGGAAATTTTTTAATAAAAAGAAAACTAATATAAGACTCACAAAATTTGACAAATTTTAGACCATAATTTTGAAAATAATACATACCTTTATGGTGATGAAAGTGAGATTGTACTCATATCCTTGTAAATACCTTGAAGAGTAGAAAGAGGAAGAATGCTTGATTTGTAAGTGAAAATAATATTTTTAAAATCCTATTTTATTCCCTAAACTATCCCACACGTTTTATTTTAGTAGTCTCTCATCTTTAAATATTCTCTCTTCTTCTATAAATTATGCCACTTAGTCTTTCCTCTCAATTTTCTATCAATCATTTATAACATAAAACTAAAACTTTGACTCTGGTTGCATACGCCAACCTGAGTAATAGTTTAACAGCTTCAAATTACCTATTTTCAATCTAAAGATCGTGAATTCGAATCTTCATCCCTACATATTGACCAACATTGTAATTTATGCAAAGTTCAAAGGCTAAAATTAAAATATTTAAAATTATAGACAATAAAAAATAACCCAAGAAGTAGAAAATATGATTTAAAGTTTTTTTTTTTTTTTGTTAAAAGAAAATGAATTTATGATGCATAAAAAATACATAATTAATTACCCAGCAACTTGGGCATTGGAGAGCCATGGCCTCCATTCATCAACAATTTTGTATCCAAGTGAAGAAGTCCAAGCTTGGCTTCCAGTGTATGGCACACACATGTCATGGTCTCCACTGTTTTTCATTATAAAGGAGAATGAAAAGAAAATAATAATAATAATAAATAAATAAAAGAAGAAAATTTTAAATAATAATTATAATACAAAACATTCTTAAAAATTATGTTACAAGAGATAATTAAGTTCTTCTCTTGTGTTTAATAGGTCAAATGAATAATAAGTTCCTAAAATTTCAATGTTATGTTTTATATTTATTGAGTTGCGACGGTTGAAAGTTCAAAGACGTAGACATTTTTTAAATTTTAGAGACTTATTAAATACTTAGGAAAATTTAGGGATTAAACCGGTAATTTAAGCAAATTTTTTAACCAATAAAAGTGTTTATGTATCCATGGAATGCAATTTTTAATTGCAAGTTACAAAAGTATTCAGTTTTGTCATTTTTGCAAGTTTGATAATTTAAGTTTTACACTAAAAAATCTGTGGATACAAGAGTAACAGTCACTATACTTTAGAAGTGATTCGTGCAATTTGCTCAAAAAAATAAAATATAGAGATAAAATTGATAAAAATAAAGAGGTTTGAATTATATATTTTGATCTCTATCCTTTCAACTTTTGTTTATTTTAGCCTATCAGCACTCAAAATGTCTATTAAAAAGTGACCATTTTAGTCTTATTTGTAAAATTCTAACATAAATTTTATAAATTTATATACAATAGAGACACTTTTAATACAAATTTATAGTTACATTTCGAGAAATTTAATGATCAAAGTATCATGCTAAAACAGTGATAAAAATAAATGAGATAAAAATTAAAATAAAAGGGTTAAAATGGTCACGTTTTAAAGATATATAACCAAAATGAAAGTTTTAAAAGTATAAAATAGGACGAAAATAGTATTTAAACCAAATTAATATAAGAAAGGGAAGATGTTAATTTACCTGTAGATAAGGGCCCTGTATCCTTGAGAAGTAAGGTTTGTGTGATAAGGAATCATACTTCCAGCATTGTGAAAGTACGTTATTCTACGAGTACATAGCTCCCATGGACCTGCCACATTTTCCTGTTTTTTCTTTTTTTTTAATTAATTGATCAAAGAATTATTTTTATTTAAAAATTTTAGATTAAAATACTATTTTAGTATCTGTATTCTCAGTTTTTGTTTATTTACTTCAGTTATAGTTTCAATTTTACTTCATTTTAGTCATTGTAATTTTAAAATATTTGTTTTGGTACGTGTACTTTAAAAAATTTACTATTTTGGTCCCTATTTGTAAAATTGGAAACAATTTAATTAATACAAAATCTTGTTGTATTTATTGAGTGTAGTGTGAGATTGTGATAGAAAAATAATGAGATAAAAATAAAATTAATTGAGCAAAACGAATATTTTGAAAGTATAGAGATACTAAAATGAATCAAAGTTGAAAATATACAGACCAAAATAAACCAAAACAGACCAAAGTTGAAAATATAGGAATCAAAATTTTATTTAATTATGGGGTTATAAAGAAATACCGGCTCGGCGTGAATTGCCGCTCTCACAGATTCATCGTTCAACCACGTCGTTGCAACTTCATCATTCTGCTTTCGTAAAAAAATATTAAGCAAAAACAGTTAGATTGTCAAACTTTAAATATTTAATTAAGATAAAATATTAAGAAAAACGTTTAAATTAATCAATGATTATTATAACCAGGACTCGTTGTCTAGACTGAGCAACACAATGACCAACATAAAATTTGAACACAAGAATAGTAATAGTGGTGATACGACAGGATTTCTATAACTTTGTCAAGACATCATCCTATGGGACCCAATTAAATAATATGAACCATAATAAAACTATTCAAAGGAGGGAGACTATCTTTTTTATTTAGAGAAGGAGACTAAATTAAAACCGTATGAAGTAATTAGAGAATTTAACCAAATAATATATACTTACAAAAAAAAAATTTTGAATGAAGATGGGGTATAAAAATAATATCACATTAAAAAGTATATGATAATAAAAGAATGTTAACTCATAAAAATATGATCTCTAAATTTTTTATAGTTGTATCTATTTAGTATCGTTTTTTAAAATATATTTCAATTATTTGCACGATTTTGATTCCAATAAGTTATTGTTGTTAATAATATTATTACTAAAATATTAACTTGACACATGATTAGATTAGACTAATAAGTTTCAACCGGGCATGACAACATATGACATAAATGATAATAAAACAAGAATAAGAGCATATACTAAAAAAATTAAAGGGCTTATTTATTTAATTACTTCACCAAATTGTTTTAGTCTCTTATTTTATCTACCGGGCACACTTATTACGTCACGTCATGTGATGTTAAATTATCACTTATTATTTTAATTAATTTATGTCACATCAACATTAAATTAATTATATTTAACCACGATATAATATATTAGAATTAAAATTGAATTTTTAAGGATGTAATAAAAAGTTTTAAAAGTTTCAAAACTAAATAGATACTACCATTGAAGTTTAATAGCTAAATTTGTAATTTAACATGGAGAAAGATTGAGAAACATGTAGTAAAATGGTGAGAATGAACTAACCATACACGGGACATGGGATTTGGTGTCACTCTCAATAAGTTCAGACCAAGATGGGACAATGCCATCACGCACTGGTGCCCTAAACGGCCAAGCACGACCAAACATCCGCTTCCTGACAGCCAAAGACTTCTTCGTTTGTCCGAGTTGCTGAAAACTCGATGGTAAATTTGTGTTTGTCTTGTTGGCTTTGTTCGCATTTGGTTCATGAAAGCATGGTTCCAAGATGTCGTATATGTTTAAGTCATCCAGAACCTAACATCTCCATTCATACTTTATTAGAATGATTTCAAAATTCTTAAAAAATTTAAGACCGTGGTTAATAATAGAAACTTGTTTATGAATGAGAAAATAAATCTCTCTCCATCATTTCATTATTTCATATGGGAGAAAATTAAAAAATATAAAAGATAATTTAAAGAACAAAGGAAAAAAATTCACCTCCTCAACTCGATCAAGCTTTTTAGAGCAGTCGCTAGTTTGAGGGCGGTAGTAATTGCCACTGCATGAAGCTTCGGCTTCCTACAATCAAGTATTAACATGTCAAACATTTTTATCGACAATTTATATTTTCATAAATTTGATATCAATATATAAGATGAATTGAGATGAAAAATGTTGACAAAAATATTTAAAAAAAATCAACAAAAAATATCGCTAGACATACTTTTAATATTAATAAATTTTAACTTGTTTAAAAAAATAAAATGTTTGTTTGTTATTTTAAATTTTTATTATGAATTTTTTATCTTTATAGTTTTTTAGAAATATCAATTAAAATTGAGATTGGGACGCTCCATCACCATTTAAAGCTTGCCTACAATGCCATACATTTATTTTATTTTTTTCTCTAAATTTTCATTTTATTTTTCAATATTTATGCTTTTAAATACATTTTCTCTTATTATCGAGCTTTACACAAATATACATTTTGATTAGTTACAATTAAAATTTGATAATACATCAATAGAGAAACAACCCCCTAGACTTATATTCTAAAATAGCTTAAATTATAAATTGTAGATCAACTTAATCTTTCAAATTTTAAAATGTTTTGATTACACCCTTAAATTTAAATTATCTTAATTTTGATCCCTATCATTAACACTGATTAACGAAACGTCCAACTCGATTAACTTAAAAGCATTAAATTATCCTTTACCTTGCCATTAACATGAACTAAACCATAGTAGACTTTGAATACACTCATGATCTTTGGTCCTTGTCATTGAACCGATCGATGAATGCTCGACTTGAATATCTTAGACCCTTTCTTAATGGTGAAGACAAATAACATATACTTAAAAATAAGTTTATAGCTCAAAATCTAAAAACATATCAATGCAACTTTCTAAAGTTTAGAGACTAACAGACGACGATGCCACATAAACAAAAATATATAAGTTGACATTTAAAAGACATATTATATACGATATCGAGTTAAGAAATTATTACCCGAAAGATAGCGTCCGAGATGAGGGCCATTCCATGTGCAAAGGGGACGAGAGCATTGCCATCAAACTTTTGGTCAGTCACACCATTCCCCACCATGTAACCCTATTAATTAATTTGCATTGACACCAAAAAGTTTATTTAATAATTTCTCATACTTTACATTTTATTTCAAAAAAACAAAATTAACAACATACCTTAAAATTTATTACTGGTACAGCCCCAACTTTTAGCCCTACATCCATTAATAAATAATTATAAGATATCACTATTTCACAATTTTCCAATAAAGGCCTAGAGACATGCATAAATACGTATACATATGATTTTTAATTTCAGTCTTAATATTTTAGTATTTTTATTTTTATTTTTAATGACCGTCTTAGATATAACTCAACTGATTAAGACACTAATAATATTTATTATGGGTCATAAATCCAACCTCCTATAAGAAAAACAACTGACAGTTTATTTATTTAAGGTTAAAATACTAGTTTGGTCACTCTACTTTTAGCTTTGGTTCATTTTGGTCCCTATACTTTCAAAATGTTTGTTTTGGTCCCAGTACTTTCAATTTTGGTTCATTTTAGTCCCAGTACTTTCAAAATATTCATTTTGGTCTCTGTACTTCTAAAAAGTGACCATTTTGGTCCCTTAATTTTATTCTTAATTTCATTTTTTTCTATCACAATTTCAACACGACACTAAAATCAATATATTTCTTAAAATGTAAACATTACTTTATACTAAAGAGTTTTTGTTATGTGTAAAATTTATGTTAAAATTTTACAAAGAATGACTAAAATGATCATTTTTCAAAAGTACAAGAACTAAAAGTAGAGAGACTAAAATGAACCAAAGTTTAAAATACACGACTAAAATGAACATTTTTAAAGTACGATGACTAAAATGAACTAAAGTTGAAAGTACAGGGATTAACGTAGTATTTTAACCTTTATTTAAATAGTAGGGATATGATATAGAGAGAATTTAAAGAAGAAAAAAAAGTTAAAAGATATTTGTTCTTTTACCTTTTCGACTAATTCAATGTTTTGCACGATGATTATATCGTATCTTCACTAAAGTTCACACAAATATATATTTTTTTAATGGTGCAAAATTTAATATTTTTTAAAATAATAACATAGTAATTTAAAATAAATAAATAATTACCTTTGACAACTTGAGAAGCAAGTGTAGGGATATAGATTCCAGCATAAGACTCCCCTGCTATGTAAAATGGATTTTGAAGGAACTCTGGAAAGGCCTTAAACCACTGCCTCAATTTCAATTTTTTTTACATAATTAAATATAAGAGAGAGAGAGAGAAAAAAGATAAAATATTATTTTATTATTTATTTTAAATGCATAATAAATATCAAAAAAATAACTATAACATACCGTATTTGAAATTTTTAATTTTTAATTTTATATAAAATTTTTACTTATTTTATATAATTTTAGGTAATAAGAAATAAGAAATAATTACAAACATATTCTTTCTTTTTTTTTCATAGAAAAGATCATAAGCAAAACCAATTCCGTTCTATTTTTCTTAATCGTAAAAGAGGAAAGCAGCAACAATACAATAAACATGAAATGAGAAACAATAAACATGAAATAAGAACATTACAAAACAGACTCTAAATATCCTCGTAACCATACTCGGATCAAAAGATTTCAACATGACTTTATTAGTATTATTTTTTATTGAGTAGAGTAAAATAGATATTTAACCTAAACAAACCGATGACTCATAGAAAATATATTTTTCTAATTTCACTCTACTATTTCTTTATTCAATAGGAACTTGAATGAAAATTTAAAGTGAAATATTTGAAAAATGTGTTTTTTCTTCTTTTCTTTTCTTTTCTTTTTAATCTTTTTTGTGGTCAAAACGTTAAATAAAATGGAATTAATAATAAATAAAAATTAATTACTTTGAGAAGAAAAGTGTGGGTATCAGAAGCAGTTTGTAGATCTCCAGTTATGTAATTTGCCTCGTTTGGTGAGTAGGATAAGCCAACACCAGCAGGAGAATCCAAATATATAATATTTGAAACCTGCAAAAATAATATTCATACCAAAATACCAAATTAAATATTTTACAAAGTTTAGTAAGAAAAGGCAAATGAAATTGTGGAGAAAAAAAAATTAAAATAACTACCACTTAGAATCAGCCTTTAAATATTATTTTCGTCCATGTACTTTCTACTTTGGTTTATTTTAGTTTATATACTTTCAAAACATCTATTTTCATTTCAATATTTTTGTAACTTAGTTTTTGTAATTTTAAAACATTTATTGATCCTGCACACTAGTGAATCTATTCATTTTCATTGTTATCTCATTTGTTTCAATAATAATTCTCGCATAACACACTCTATGTATTAAATTTCTTGAAATGTAGCTATAAATTTGTATTAAAAGGTTTCTATCGTACATAAAATTTTACAATCAAAGACCAAATTGATCATTTTTTAAACAGGGAGCGGAACATTTGTTTTGAAATTACAATGACTAAAATGAACAAAAGTTGAAAATATCAAAATTACAGGAACCAAAATAGTATTTAAATCGTAATTTTTTAGAGTTATATTTAATAGTATATTTTTCTTTACTTCTTTGTTAACCATATAATTAGTTTAATTTCATTTAAATTCTTAGGAAGTTTAACCAACATTATAATAAAAGCACTTTTACAAAGTGAAACAAAAAACAAAGATATTCACAATAAATAATTATAAATTATTTTTAGAAAATAACAAATTAAACAAACTATTGGTATGAGACAAAGAAATAATTATTAAAAAAAAAAAGAATTATTATTATTTTGGTGTCACCTTGGACCAGCTGTAGGGATTGAGATGTAGGGTGGGGAGAGTTCCCTTTGGATTTCCTTCTTCAAAATTGAAAGGTCCTGCAGATATTTTTTTTATATTAAATTATAATTTATACTCTTAACTTTTAAGATGAATTGTTATATCTTTGATTAAAGAAAAATGAAATAAATGAATAAGTTATTTATAAATGTGACAAATGAAACTTAATACATAACTCTTTGTTTTAAATGACGTGAGAGATTAATTGGCTACGATTAGAAACAATATACATGAATTTTAGCCGACTTCTAGTCTAGAGATACTATTTTGAAAAGTAAAAAAAAAAATGTTTCGAAAAGAAGGACAAGTTGTAGAGACCAAAATGAAATGAACTTCAAATTTATTTTAGTGTTCGTTCAGTCCAGCTAATTCTCTTAATTTTTTTTATTATACTAAACTCATGAATCATGTAATTAATACGCTATTTAAAATATTTTTGTTCGAGATATATATCTTAGTCAGTTAACTATGATTAATTAGGCAATAAGAATTCTACCATTCACCACTCAATTTTTTTTTAGGTAGGAGAGAGCAACGTAGGGAGAGGAAAAAAAAATTCTTTTACTTTTTCGAATTAATAAATACCTGTCACTTTGGTGAGAATTTCCTACTATCTAGTGTAGGAAGTATTAAAAAAAAATAAAGATTCACTATATAGTAAATAATATATTAAAAAGGTACATTTTTAAGTTAAAAAAATTAGAAAATAAAAATTTGTAAAGTAATTTATTATTTTCAACCAACCATCAACTTTATATAAATATTTACCAATTTTTGTCTATCGTACAAAAGCTGATAAATACAATTAAAAAAAAAAGAGATTAAAAAATGGGATCGAACTCGAAGTCAAAGGCAAAGGAATTCATTTCCTATCCCCCATGACCCTAACTAATTAAAAAAAGATGTTTTTGTTCTACCCTTTCGATAATTATACATATTTTTAAGATTTTAGTTTTACTTCCAAAACATTTATTTTACTATCTCTTTATAATATAAATACAGGTATTTTAACAATAAATAATTAAAAATTGAGGTTTTAAAAGACATAATTGTTTTATTAAGATAAAAAAAAAATTGAGAGAGGAGAGAGAAAAGGTACCGTGTTCATAGACGAAGGCGTCGAAGCTGGAGCAGCCAGGGCCGCCGTTGAGCCAGAGAACCACCGGATCCTCCGCCGGAGACCGTTCCGATGCCACGAAGTAATAAAAAAGCTTCTTCCCTGTCGAATTCTCATCTAAATTTATGTACCTATGGACAAATCCCATCACTCTAAAAGCTCAGACAAAGAAAAAAAGCCCTAAAAAAAAGAGAACAAATTCAGAGGACAGAGAGAGACCCAGAATGGTGGTTCGAGGGAAAATTGGCAGTGAAACCAGGCAGTTTGGTGATGAGAGAACCTTGGGGAGCTGCTCCAATGGCTGCCAAATTCACAACTATCAACAAATAGCGGAGGAATGAGCTCCTCCACTTCAACAATGCTGATTCTGATTTCCCCATTTTTCGATCTCTCTATTTTCTTTCCTTCTTCCTCAACCTATACCATATATATATTACCTTTTTTTTTTTTAGTTTTAAATTTTGGTCCCTCGATTTGGGTGTTTGCTTTCATTTCCTTGGTCCCTCTCAACTTTCCTTTTTTTAAAATATGTAATTTAAGCTCCAATAATGATTTTGTTTTTAGTTTCCTATTTTTTTAAATTATTTTTTTCCCCTCACCGTTTGCTTAATATGATTTTCACTATTTTTAAGAATACGTTTGAATTGTTGACCATATTTGAAAAAAAAATCACTTAGATTTTGAATAAAAAGTGGATAACAAGACAAATAAATGTATAGATAAAGTAGTAAGTGAACGTAAGCTTGATTACAAAAAATAGAAAGCTAAAAGTAAAATGGTTGTCGAGAGTCTGAGTTATTTTTTTTCTTTTCAATTTCGTGGCCAATTTTGTTATAAGTTTTAGATTTTTTATCATGAATTTTGATGGTTGATGCCTATCATGTCTTTCAATTTTACAAAGTTTCAAAATTACATTCGTAAATTATGAATCATTAGTTAATGCGATTTTTGTTGTTATTGGAGGGTAAAAATTGAGTGACACGTGGATGAATCATATGTCAACATGGTAAGTTTGATAAGATCCTACACATATGAGACTGTTCAATGTATCAAGGAGAACCGACTTGAAGAAGTTCAGAAGATCAATTGATTCTTCTTAAGAGTGCACATCTGAGCTTGAGGCAAACTGACCTCAAATTCGACAGTCTTTAACTGCCCAACCTCTTGTCGAAATTGCCCTAACAGACTTGTCCCTTACTCCATTTACAAAAAGGACACCAGTTCTACGATTCAACTWCGTAATTCTATCTTATACTCCTATAGAATGTTTTTCCTTTTTGCAGGTCTTCCCTTGCATTGTTCGCTCCTTTGTAGTTCATCTGAGTGAAGACATAGCCAACCTTTTGGTAGCTCAACAAAATTCAACATCAACACTATTCAATAAATGATGATCGTGACGGGTTTATTGAACAAATAGTAACTACTTTGATATGATGTGACAAATAGAAAGTAGAAGGAGATGGACAAGTGGCCGTCTTTAAAAGAGATTGATACGATTGTACTCGACTATTTCGAGCATTAATTAGTAATTAAAAATCAAATTTGAAATATTAAAAAGAAAAGTTGACGTGTTTTGTGGACCAATGTCATATCAAGGACGAGGACTAAATAAAAAACCATGCTTTGGATGTAAATCAAATAATTTAGTCTATGTATACGGTTGCAAATACCATTAATTTGAGGGGCCATTGTGGTAAAAACACAGCATAATGACAGCAACATTTGTGTATCAAAAAGGCACAAACAAAGATCAATAAGGAAATAAAAATTGAAGGCCATTCATTCAAAAAGTCCCATTTAAAGCACTTTCTATTTCAACCCTATTGATTGATTCTTTTAAACAAACTCTTAAGCCTTARTATAGGAAATCAAAAGTAAAAACATATAATCATTTCCATGCATGCATGTTTTTTAATTTTGAAAACAATCAATGATTAATTCCCTAATATATCACCCCAATTTTATATTTCTTTCCATTTATTATATTTAATTTAGGTCAATTTTAGTCTTCAATGTTATTCTTTTTCATTTTAGTCCCTATTATTTAAAAAGTTTCAATTTGGTCTGTTTTGTTTTACCATATTCCAATAATATTCACCAATATTGGTGAATACTATAATTGACTTGATAAACTTGGTGAGTCCACATAAATTTAGAGGAGAAATTAAGGGTCTGTTTGGTTGGAAACTGATGATTTTTTTATGTTTTCAGTGTTTTCAGATTCACAATTTGAAATTTTGAGGATGCAGAATTACATTAAAAATCATAAAAACTTTGATAAATATATTAGTTCATATTATAAACTCATTATATTATAAACTCATTTTATGTTTGTTAAAATTAAAACATGTAAAATATAATGTATTCTAAATTATATAACCTTGTAAAATAACAATTATACAAAATTCATAAAAACATGTTAATAAATTAATTAATACAAGTTTAGATTAAACTAAAATTTAGTTTGCAACTACTTCTAGTTTACAAATATATTACTAAATACACATGGAACAATTTTTTAAATCGAAATTCAATTACCAAATCTGCTACCAAACACATGTCTGAAAACACTGAAAACAAAGAATACAACTCTGGTTTTCATTGAATACCTTGTTTTCAAATTTCTATTTTTTGATTACCAACCAAATGCACTCTAAGTAATCTAATAGAGAAAAGTTTCTAATACCTCCTCCAAAGTTCTAAAAAAATTAGTAGAAATTTGACTTTTCTCCTTTGAAGTAGTTTAATTATTCTTCTAAATTTATACTAACTCACAAAGTTTTTTTTGGTGTGGAAGTTTATCAAAGCCAATTTTAACATTCATCAACGATTAAGTGTAATTAAGAATGTTAAAACATCGAAACTTTTCATAATGGAGAATCGAGTTGAAACAATACCCAAGTATCATATAGACTATAACATATATTTAGCAATTAATTTATTATGATTTTATAGAAAATAATTAATCATGATCGATCTCATCCTATTCTTTTTGACCATCCTCTCGCATTTCTTAACATATATAAAATAGAGGGACAACCAAAGGTTGGGCCTTTCCTCTTTCCTTTTCTTTTTGTTTGATATGAACATGTGTTTAATTATTGACTAATCATGAAATACAAGTCAAGTGGAATCATTCTCGTGATAAACAAGCAATAAGATGACATAACAATAAAGGGAAATTCAAACATACAAACATATAGATTTTCTCTTTTTTCCTTTTGAGTTTCACATTGGTGACGGGTAAATTAGATAAACTATACTCCAGTCGACATATAATCATTTAGTTGCCCATAAAGTTGATGCATTTTTTTGTTGGATCTTGTGTTGGATTTTGATACCCTAAATTTTTTATTTTTCTTGTCTTTTTTAATATGTTTGTGTTGGACGGCCAAACTTGTGGACTAGACTGGATTAAATGATGTATTCACGTGTGGTTGGTTCATCTTTCTTATTATGTTTGTTCATATTACTGCGAATGTATTCGAGAAGATGTGTGATATGGACAGCCCAATACTTCAAATTATAATATACTTTTATTTAAGAGTTTTCTGTGTAATTTTACCGCTTTCCAATTTTACCCTTTCTTGAACACATTGAGTAGGGGTGTTTTTGTTGTTTTGCTATGGTTGATGATGTGGCATTTACCGTTTAATTTGGAGGCTATCTAAAGTCTTGCAATATCATTGTTTGATACCTTAGTTTTGGAAAAATGTATTTGGTGTCTTTGGACTTTTTCTTTCGAGCCTAGCTAGGAGCTACTTGTGAACTATTTTGAAATTCATGTCTTGAGGTTCATATCAATAAGATTGAACTAGGATTGATCATCCTATCTCGTGGAATGTTGGACTAGCTCTTGGGTCAAAGAAACTAGGTTCTTTATCTTACGAGATTTTATCATGATGCAATCTGCGTCTAACCTAAATCTTAGGGTTGAAATTGAATTGATTTCAGGGTTTTTTAGTGCTCGTGTGTTAGGGGTAATTCACATGCCCAAAAGGGTTCCTAATTCGGCCCATTCACTAACATTTTCATTAACAATATTCCATGGATACACTTAAGATTGACATGAAGTTAGGAGTGATTATCTTAGACCATATTTGATAGCTTTTTTGTTTTGTTTATGGTGTTCGTTTAAAATTAAGTTTATAAATACTACTTTCGGCCATGTACTTCTTTGTTTTATTATATACTTTTTAAATACTTTTTCAAAATGTAAGCTAAATTATGAAAACTAAAAAGAGTCATTTTAAAAAACTTGTTTGTATCCTTTTTGAAATTTGGCTAAAAATTCAAATGTTTTAAAGAGATCTGAAAAACATATTGAAGAATTGTAAGAAAATAGTATAATTTAAAAAAAAAACATAAAACTAAAATATGTTTTTTTTAAATACAACAAATGTGAGGATAAGCAACGTGACTTAACTGCTAAGCTAAGCTTATATTGGCCTACAAACCAAATCGTATTACCCAACGGGGCCTTTACTAATATATATTCATGCTTTCATTAGCAATTTTAGAAGAAAACCGTTGGTGTGGTCTAAGTCTTAGGCCATGTTTACTTGAAATGAGAATCAAATAATGAGAATGAATTCCTTCATATTTACTAAATTGTAGGAATTGAATCAAATGGTGGGACTCACATCAAATTTGGACAATCTCATTCCTTTCATACAAACTCATTCATCTAATTCACATTTTTTATTCTATGGGCCCTACTTATTTAGTACTTTTATCCTTCCAGATCCATGACTTTTTTAATTAATTATTTTATACTTTGATTATTTCCTTTTCATTTATGCTACTAATAATTTTTCTTCTAATCAAAATTTATACAACTTTTCAGTTGATGTGATTTTATTATAAAATATTATTAAATTTATATTTAATTTTTTAATTTTACTTTGTTATTATTAATTAATATCGATAAACTTTTAAAAAGATAATTCATTATTATTAAATATTAAGAATAATAATATTTTATATTAAATGATGGTTGTCCTGATAAAAATGTATTTTAGTTGATATAATTTTATTTTAATTACTAATTATTTATTATTATTTAATAATCGGTTATAATACAAAATATTTACTATCAATAATATATAGTAATAAAATGAAATAAGATTTATTATTATTTTAATTAAAAAAATGTTAGCACAATAATGTATATTTGTAATTAGCAAGAAAGAAGAAATTAGTATATTAGTAATTTTTATATTTCTGACTCCAATTTCAATTCCACACAGTTTTAGTAAACAACATCAAAGAAATAGCATTCTCATTCCGATTCATTCTCATTCTGATTCTTGATTATAAATTAATCCCATTGTCTACAGTACCTCCACTGACCTATTTCAACGTCTGAATAAGATCATTTGTCATATTATAAAGTGGATTGTCAATGGGAAAAGGTTTGTAGTCCTATCTGTATATGGTAAGCTATTTAAATCATACTCTTAATTTAGATCCTATTACATATATACCACATAAATTATCTAATAATTTAAGAGCGTTTTCTCAAAAAAATAAATAATAATAATAATAATAATGATTTAAGAGCATTGAATATGAATACACGGTTCCAACTCTATTTTATTCCTAATGTCTTAAATATTCTAATTCTATTTTATTTATAATATCTTATGTTAGGGATAAAACAAGCTAACAAATATTATCTCAATCACAATTCCAGACAATATATGCTAACTAATCTCAGATCAGGTTCTGGTTCCAATTATAACAGAAATAAATCAAATCGGAACCATACTCAAAGAGTAGATAAACCAACCTAAACTTCAAGCAACAAGAACAATAAAATATAGGGAAGAGAAATCGACACCGAATTTATACTGGTTCACCCAATGTGGGCTACGTCCAGTTCTCTGCTACCGTTGCAGGTTCCACTAAATGCCAGGAGAATCTTCAAGAGTTTACAAACGCTCCACAATGATTTCTCTCACTTTTTCTCAAAGAAAAATGCTCACGAATCATCTTGAAACTCTTCAATGGAGGTTGTTGAACATAAAATTGAAGGGATGTGAATCCCGGAGCGGAAACGGACCATCGTTCATGATTTTTGGGAAACAAAATCAAAACGTTCATGAATGAAAATACAGGGGAAAAACTTGTTTTTCTTACCTTTGAAGAACTCTTCTTCAATGATTTCCCGACACTACCAAACGATCTTCCGTGCTATCTTCTTGGGTTTCGAGAACACGCTTGTGGGAGCACAGGTTTGGATGAGAGGGAGAATTGAGAGAGCCTTGTTGAGAGAGTACTGGGCGTTCTCTTTTTTCTATATTGCAGAACAGTTCTGCAACAAACTTGAAAAAGAAAAATGACGTGGGGAGTTTCCCCACGTCATATTAACTTCCCACTCCCCTGCAATTTTGCAAGGGAGTTTAATATTAATATTAATAATTAATAATTAATATATATATATATATATATATATATCAAATAATTATTTATCACATAAATAGAATCATATTATATAGCATTTCTCTCGTATAACCTATAGTTCTAATGTACATCTTATGCACATTATTTTTAACCTATAGTTTTAATATCAATCTTATTCATATTAATTTTATTTGAATCTCATTCAAATAATTTCTCTCATAATATATAGTTTTAATTTAGAATTAACTATATATTATAATGTATCAATATACATATAATCCCTTAAGTAATTTGAACAGTTCAAATTCTTCCAAAAACTTGATCCTCGTTTTACCCGTTTTGAGCTAGCAAGGGAACCTAATGGACCTACAGATCAGAAGCTCCAATGATACGAGATTAATCGGTCAAACTCATTTACCGAGTTAATCAACATTCGTTAACTACGGGTCAATCCACTAAAGACTCGCAATTGCACTGTTCTCACTGCAGAATGTTTTTGTGTTCATGKATATACGACCATTAATGACAAGTCAATCTTTCACGAGTGCTTGTAACTCAAGTTGGGTCAAATTACCGTTTTACCCTGAGTTACATCTTACTCTTTAAATACCACTGCTCCTCTAATGAACAACCCGATTATGGTCCGACCAATAACCGGAAGTCCCTCTCGGGCCAATGAGAGGGTGGGGCCTCTTGTTCAAGTCCCAGAGCCAGCATTTAAGAGAACACTCATCTATTCCCCTAAAGTCGGGGAGGAGTGAATTCCATCTTGTGAAGTTATGTTCCCAGCTCCCCACTCGGTCTCGTCCCCAAAATGGTAGTTATATTGAGTCGGCAACTCGGGCCACTCTCACCCATACAGATCAAAGGATGAGCCTTCACGAGTATGAGTCCATAACTCACTCAGGATTGAGAATGAGTTGTTTGGTCATCCTATGAAACAGCAATCTGTTAGTCAACAGCGTTATATCTAAAGATTGGCTATTTCGCAGTCCAGTCTTATACAAACTCATTGTATAGGATACCCCCACTCGCATGTCTCCACACGAACGACCTGGATCGAGACGTCTGTAACATTGACAAAGTGGGTCGTATCCATAGTGTTGCCAGGATAAGGTACCTAACCTTATCCATATACTATAGACCGTTTAGGTTATTCACGGGACGTTATCCACTCGTATATCAGGGGTATATCAAATATATACCCAATATATCAAATATATACACAGTATATATACTGTCCCGATTACATTAAAATAACCTTGGATGTTTAGTTTATTGGATTTTGGACAATGCAAAATGCTATGAATTCAACAACAAATTTATTGAATAAAACTTTATTGAATATACATTTGTTTTTTACATAAATACAAACTACGAGTTTAGGGCAACACACCCAACAAAAATTTCTCACAAAATTTTAGTCACAGAACTCTCTATAAAACCCTCATAGAAACCCCACGAAGAAGATGACACTCTGTATAAAAATCTCACAAAAACACTCTCTCTCTTGGGGTTGTTAAAATAGTGGGGCGGCAAGGATAATAATTTTTACATAAAAATTATATAACTAAACTTCAATAAAAAGTAATCTAAATGTATTGGGCTTTTTGTATTTAGGCCCAATCAACTCATTCTTCATTTTGTTATTTTCTCTTCATTCTCAACAATCTCCCACTTGGAGACAAAACAAGCATCACGTCTCCTCTGCAACGGTAGCAACTTCTCTCTACTTGTGGAGAAGTCAAACTGAAGTTGCGCACAACTTCAGTTTATCAACAGGGACTGTCTTGGTAAGCATATCGGCTGGATTCTCACTTCCTAGAATCTTTTCAAGCAATAGCACCCCATCTTCCAAATCTGATCTGATAAAATGGTACCTTATCTGTATATGTTTCATTCTCGAATGAAATACAGGATTCTTTGATAAATGAAATAGCGTTTTAACTGTCACAATGCAAAGTCCCTTTTCCCAATTTCAAATCAAGTTCTTCTAAAAAGGACTGAAGCCATATCATCTCTTTACTTGCCTCAGTAATTGCAACATACTCAGTTTTTGTAGTAGAAAGTGCTACTATCTTTTGCAATCTAGAGACCCAACTAATAGCAATATTAATTACTCAGTTTCTGTAGTAGAAAGTGCTACTATCTTTTGCAATCTAGAGACCCTACTAATAGCAGTATTACCCAAAGTAAATACATACCCGGTAGTACTTTTTCTGCCATCTGTATCACCTACCATATCTGCATCAACATAGCCCTGCAATTTAGAATCTGACCTTTTAAAATGTAGAGCATAATCAGTCATTCCTATCAAGTATCTGAAGATCCACTTCACAGCCTCCCAATGTTGCTTCCCTGGATTATTCATATACCTGCTAACAACTCCTACTGCATGTGCAATATCTGGTCTTCTGCAAACCATGGCATACATCAGGTTACCTATAACTGAAGTGTATGGAATACTAGCCATATAATCTCTTTCTTGCTCAGTAGTGGGTGAGTGCTCCTTAGATAATTTAAAATGACAAGCTAAAGGAGTACTCACAGGTTTTGCATCTCCGATGTAAAATCTGTTTAGCACCTTTTTTACATATTCTTCCAATGACAATGTTAACGTACCATCTTTTCTTTCGATCCTCATCCCTAGGATTTGTTTGGCAACTTCCAAATATTTCATATCAAATTCTCCAGATAATTCAACCTTTATGTTTAGAATTTCCTGTTTGTTTGGTCCTGCTATTAACACATCATCAACATATAACAATAAAATAATAGAAGAGTTACCCTGAGTTCTTATGTAACAACAATAATCTTCCTGACACCTTTGAAATCCATTATTGCACATAAAACTGTCAAACTTCTTGTACCACTGTCTGGGAGCCTGTTTTAAACCATACAGGCTTCTCTGAAATTTACAAATCATTTTCTCCTGCCCCTGTACTGTAAATCCCTGTGGCTGCTCCATGTATATTTCTTCTTCCAAATCACCGTGAAGAAAAGTTGTTTTTACATCCATTTGTTCCAGAAACAAATCTTCTCTTGCCACTATCGATAATACAGTTCTAATAGTAGTTAGTTTAACTACTGGAGAAAAAATTTCATTAAAGTCAATACCTTCCTTTTGTTGAAAGCCTTTAACTACAAGCCTTGTTTTATATCTTTTGCTACCATCGGGCTCCTGTTTGATTCTATACACCCATTTGTTCTGCAAAGCTTTCTTACCTCTTGGTAACTCAGTAAATTGTCATGTCTGGTTTGTCATAAGAGAGTTCATTTCATCCTTCATGGCTAACTCCCAATTGACAGAATCTTCCAACTGAACTGCTTCTTCATAACATTCAGATTCACCTCTGTCAGTCAATAATATATAATTCAAAGTAGAGGGAATACCTCTGTGGTGGTCTAATAGACCTGCTAGATCCCCTAATTGTTGTAGGTGGTGTTCTCTGAACTTCTTCAGTTTCAACAACTGGTCCATCAGGTTCAACAACCTGTTCCTCAGATTCCACAACTGGTTCCTCAAGAGTAGTTGTACTATGATCTTCAATGCTTGTTGTCTTGGTCTCAACTCTGGGAAGACTGATGTACCTAGTCTTCTCTTCTGTGCTTTCATTTGACTCTGACTTTCCAGATTCATCATTTGCTCTGCCTTTGTACAGAACATCCTCATTGAAGATCACATTCTTGCTTCTGATAATTTTCCTGTTTTGGTCGTCCCAAAACCTATAGCCCATCTCAGCTCCGCCATAACCAAGAAAATAACACTTCTTAGATTTAGCATCCAGTTTACTTCTATCTACAGCATCAATGTGAAGGTAAGATACACAACCAAAAACCTTTAAATGAGAAAGGTTTACCTGTTTACCGTTCCAGACTTCTTCATGCAATTTGAAGTCTAGTGATGTGGTCGGGCTCCTATTGATAAGATAGGTCAGAGTGTTGATTGCCTCTGCCTAGAACATCTTAGGCAATCCCGCATGTAATCTCATGCTCCTAGCACGCTCATTCAGCGTCCTGTTCATTCTCTTGACCCACTGTTCTGTTGTGGTATCCCTGGAATAATCTTTACCATCACAATTCCACTGTCTGCACAATACTTTTTAAATTCCGCATCAACATATTCACCACCATTATCTGATCTCAAGCTTTTAATTTTTAGACTTGTCTCATTCTCAACCATAGCTTTCCAAGTTTTGAGAACATAAAATACATCAGACTTATGTTTGAGAAAATAAGTTCATACCTTCCTGCTTGAGTCATCTATAAAGGTCACATAGTATCTGGAACCTCCAAGAGAAGAAACTTCAGAAGGACCCCACACATCAGTGTGAACCAACTCCAATTTCGTAAGCTTTGGCACTGCACTTGTTTTTTAGAAACTGACACGCTTCTGTTTCCCAAATACACAACCTTCACACAGCTTGTGATCAACCGCCTTAAGTCCCTGTAACTTTCCTGTAGAATGAAGAATTTTCATACCTTTTTCACTCATATGTCCCAGTCTGTTAACCCATAATTGAGTATGGCTCGAATGATCTACAACAGCCACCATGTCTTTATCATTGTTGTTGACATACAAAGTTCCTGACTTGCTTCCTCGAGCAATCACCATGGCACCCTTTGTAACTTTTCATTCCTTGACCGAAGGATATTTCACATCCTTCATTATCCAACTGACCCATAAAAATCAAGTTTTTCATCATATTCTGAACGTGACGTACCTTGCGAATTTTCCAGACTGAACCATTCGCCATTTTTAAATTTACGTCACCGATACCAATGATATCCAAAGATCTCCATCGGCAAGATAGACATTTCCATGATTTCCTACAATATAATTTTCAAGAATGTCACATTGTCCTGTAGTATGAAAAGATGCACCTAAATCCATCACCCATGTGTCATGAGCGCTCTCAACTGCAGAACCAAAGCATCATGTATCTGCTCAGCAACATCAGCACCGGCTTCGTTCCCTTCATTTTTTTTCGGGGCCTTGTAATTCCTCTTCAAGTGTCCATTCTTACCACAATTCCAACACTCAAACATGTTGTTTCTCGATCTGCTTCTATTGTTTTTCGACTTGCCTCGATTCCCATAACCTCTGTTATTATTTCTTCCTCTGTCCACATTCAATACTGAACCAGAAGTAGAAGCGATACCAGAGTCCTTCTTGCGAATTTTTTCTGCAAGAGCTGCATCTCTAACATCTTCAAATTTCAATTTCTCTTTCCCACAAAGAATTCGAAATAGCAGCTCGAATGGATTCCCAACTATCAGGCAAAGATCTTAATAACAAAATAGCATAAACTTCATCACTGAATTCTAAATCAACAGCTACCAGTTTGTTAATCAACGCATCAAACT
This sequence comes from Momordica charantia, assembly GCF_001995035.1. The sequence continues at coordinate 337,940 of NW_019104550.1, forward strand.
CATTTAAATAGGCAGTAATAGATGTACATTCAGCCATTTTCAAATTAAAAAATTTAGTTGCGAGATACACCTTATTATTTACCGAGGGTTTTTCATACATGTTGGCCAGGGCATTCATCAACCCCATTGTGGTCGTCTCCTTCGCCACGCTACTCTAAACATTTTTAGTTAATGTCAGGCGAATCGTACCTAACACTTTCCTGTCCAACTTCTTCCATTCTTTTTCTCCCATATCATCCGGCTTTCCTTCTAATGGCAGTTCCAACTCTTTCGAGTGCAAATAATCTAATACCTGATTTTTCCAAAATGAAAATCTGACCCATTAAAAGTGACCAATTTGTCGTCCCCTGCCATTGTTCTTCAACCCCGCTCTGCCACTGGTTAGGGATAAAACAAGCTAACAAATATTATCTCAATCACAATTCCAGACAATATATGCTAACTAATCCCAGATCAGGTTCTGGTTCCAATTATAACAGAAATAAATCAAATCGGAACTATGCTCAAAGAGTAGATAAACCAACCTAAACCTCAAGCAACAAGAACAATAAAATATAGTGAAGAGAAATCGACACCAGAGTTATACTGGTTCACCCAATGTGGGCTACGTCCAGTTCTCTGCTACCATTGCAGGTTCCACTAAATGCCAGGAGAATCGTCAAGAGTTTACAAACGCTCCATAATGAGTTCTCTCACTTTTCTCTCAAAGAAAAATGCTCATGAATCACTCTACAAGCTTCTTGAAACTCTTCAATGGAGGTTGTTGAACATAAAATTTTTCACAAAATTTCACTCACAGAACTCTCTGTAAAACCCTCACAAAAACCCCATGAAGAAGATGACCCTCTATATAAAAATCTCACAAAAACACTCTCTCTTGGGGTTGTTAAAATAGTGGGGCGGCAAGGATAATAATTTTTTGAGGCAACTAGAGGAATGACTATATTAAATAGTTCTACTTGAAAAATGGCCAAAAGTATCCAATATCACAAAAATGGCTATCAGACAGTTATACTTCAATGCTAGAATTTAATATAGACAAATATACCTTCCCACCAAAATAGTTAAATTATCCTACCATTACCTCTTAAATTTTATGGCAAAAATACCCTTGAAACAACTTTTTGCTATAGCTTAATTTTAGGCAATAAAATAGTGAATTAAAGTTCAAAATTTTCAAAAATAAAATCTAGATTTAGAAATTTCAAAATTTTAAACATAAAATCGGTTAAATGAATGATTTGAAAAAAATATATATAAAATGTAGAAAAATATGAAAAATATATGGCCTAATAAAACGTAAATAAAAGTGGAAAATGAGTAGAAAAAATAAGATTGAAAAATCAAATACTGTTTTTAAAACTATGGAGGGGTAGCTACATTGGGAGACACGAAAATTAATACCAAACTCACGAACCGTCTCATTCTTGCCAAAAAAAAAATGTAATCGATCAAAAAAGAACATACAAAAAAGGTTACAAATAAAGGTAATGACAAACTAGAAACGTGGTGAAGCACCTGGACGAGGATGAAGCTAAGGTACTTTCACGTCGTATATATAATACTTACGTGGTACTGAAAATAGTTTACTTACACTATAATGAGTGACTTGCTTGCACCATTTCATTACTTAGTGTTTACTGTGGTTAAAGATAATCTCTATCTAATATAGGGTAAATAAGCGTATAGACAGAATAAAGAAAAAATGCGTTAGACAAAATAAAGACAGAGTAAATAAATATACACATATTACCTGGATTTTTCTTGGCTGCAAAAGACGATATGAGATCATATGACTGCTCATTATATGACTATAATGACTCATGAGGAAAGAGACTCATTTTCCTTTCCAATCATCTTTCCTATCTTCTACTACTTTCTCTCAACTCTCAATAATTATATTACCTTAAATATCGATTATTCCAATGTTTGCTTCTAATTTTTGCAAATTAGGACTCAAATGCACAAATTAAAATGAGATTCAAATGACACAATCCGCACATCCAAAGAATCAAGCTAGAGTAGAGCTTCACTTCGAATGAATATGACAACAAACGGTTTGGATGACATATTTTGTGGCAGAAAACTATCAAGGAGAAGAAAAAAACCTTCAGTTCTTGTATTGTTGAGTCGAATTCTTCTTATAATCTAAATGCTTACCAGATAAATTTCGATCACGAAATCGGAGACTCGAACTTTACAAGTCATTCTCTGCTCGATTTGTTGATCCCTCCATGTCTCAACGAACTTGAGATTGTTGGGTTGATAAAAAATGGGAATTGATGAGTGTAAGAATATTTAGAAGATGTGATTGCAACGAAATGTACTACCCAATTAGTTAGGTTTGTTATAGATTTTAATTAGATTATATGTTGGAAACAAATTAATAATATTTTTAAAATGTCTGAATGATATAGGTAGATTCGGTTGTTTGATAATGTAGATTTGGTAGCATTACAATGTAGAAATTTTGTTGGTTTGGTTATGGAGAGATTTTAGGGATTTCGTAGTTTAATAATGTGATTTATGGAATGTGGGTGGTTGAAAACTGGAGGGGTAAAATGGAGAAATGATGCAAGGGCAATATGGACATAAAATGTGCGGATGGGTAAATATGGAATTCTAGCCCTCCCCTAAAATTAAGGAAATCAAGTATGGTCATATATCCAATTTACGAAAATTTTAATCATTTTTCATTATGATATCTTATATGTAGCCATTTCTTAGTATTTCCCTAATTTTTACATAAAAATTATATAACTAAACTTCAATAAAAAGTAATCTAAATGTATTGGGCCTTTTGTATTTAGGCCCAATCAACTCATTCTTCATTTTGTTATTTTGGCTTCATTATCAACATCTTAAACGTTTCAATTTTGTCAACCTCAACATAACTCGATTAGATACCTGTCTTCGACTAAGAGGTCATGAGTTCGATTCTTCACCTTTACATTGTTGTATTAAATGTTGCAATTCTCTCTCTACTTTTTTTTCTTTTTAATTTTGTTAGGTGTCTTAACAATTTATTTATGCGAAATTTAGATAAAAAAAAGTATAACTTTTAAAAATTAGTGTCAAAATTGAAACCAACCGAGATATTTTTATAATATTTATATTAATATTATTTAATATAAATAATATTAAATATTTAAATAATATTAATATATTATTTAAATGTTAATTTATAATTGTTATGGAGAACAAAAACGACCTGAAACGAGATAAGAAGTTGAAGTCTGATTGGGGAAGACCGGCTCGTGACATAACGGGCCGGCCCAAAGAAGGACCTAACGTCGGGGCAGA
>NW_019104550.1:354750-370479 GCF_001995035.1 Momordica charantia
TTTTGCGTGCGACGCCGCGGCGGTCCTCCGCGAACGGTAAGTCCGACGAATGGCGCACGGGTTCCACGAGCAGTGGCGCGTTACCTTCGGTGGCTGCAGCAAACCACGAACTTCGACAACCACCGTGACCCGCAGCAATCCGAATTCGGTGACCCCGCGCCCGATTTTGTGAGACGCATCGTGTTTGGTGACGTTTTCCGGCCTACCGGCGACGGTCGGTGTTGACGCACAACTAAACGAATTCAGTTCCGTGATACCATCTATTCGGCGCCAACCCACACTCAAACGAAGTTTGATTTGAGTTAATCATCCATTTTCGGTATAGCACCAGCAAGTTCGAGCCTTTTCAAACCCAGTTTTACAGTTCTGAACCCATTCTACATCGATCCAACAAAGACCCAAGTCGTTTCAGCAAACTTCTGGGTCGAGCAAACACTGAGCTAGGAGCATTAGGAGTGTGTAAGTAGACAAGGGGTGTGTGCGTGCGTTAATGTGTGTTAGTTGGTTTCCATTGTGCTGTTTTGTGATGTTTAATATTGATCTTGATACGCTATTGTGCTAGGTAACTCTCGCTTGTGTTAATCTGTATGCTTGGTGTAGTGTTGAATATTCGTCGGTGATAATGGTGGAATTTTGCCTTGTTAAACTGCTGAAAATTGTTGTGGGATAATGTGTGTTTACAAAGGATGCTCGTTAAAATGGAATTATTGCGATTATGCTTTCTTATGATGTGGGTGTGCTAGTACAGCTTATATAAATGTTTCTTTATGATGCGAGCGTGCTGGTCCGAATCATATTATTTTCTTATGAGATGTGGGTGTAATAGAAGCATGTTTTCGGACCCTGTTTGCAGGATAGTGGTTGTTGTGGAGTTGGTTATGATAAGGAACGTTGGATTCTTGTGGAAAGTGAATGGGTGGGTGTCAAGGCCTCGGGTACAAACGGTCGAGGGCTGATACCTCACTAATTGGGTATCGAGGCCTCGGGTAAAAACGGTCGAGGGTCGATACACTAATATTGGATAAAGATGAGTGTCGAGGCCTCGGGTATAAATGGTCAAAGGTCGATGCGAGGAGTCTTTTGAAAGGAAAACTATTGGGGCCTTGGGTAAAAATGGTCAAGGGCCAATAGATTGCAAAGTCATCGAGGCCTCGGATAAAAATGGTCGAAGGTCGATGCAGTAGTGTCGGGGCTCTGGGTAAAAATGGTCAGGGGCCGACACTACTCGAAAGAGTTAGCTTTGGAAAGCTAGGATAGTTGTGATGAGCGTAGAGGTGCTTGAGATGTTAGGGAGCCTAGAGGTTGGTAGTTGAATCGTTCATGGTTGTGGTTATCGCCGGATTTTATAGAGTGTGTCTATGTTTGATTACATAATGTGATGAAGAGCATGACTATGAATGTTTCATGATTTTTTTTAGCATGATGTTTGTGTGTTGTTGGTGAGGGCTACTTACGGAGTATATTTTATATACTCACCCCCCCCTCTGCAATTATTGGTTCAGGCGGAGAATTCGTTGCCGACCATGGTGATGAAGCGGAGGAGACATGACGAGCGAGAACCATAGGCTGCGTAGTTACTTTTGCTTAGCTTAGGTTTAGATGGTTTAAACTTTATTGCTTGGACAACAAACTACTTGTTCCTATCTGATTAATTGGGAGGTGTCCCACTTGTTGTCTACTTTAATTTGGAATAGGTGTTTATTTTAGTTTCTTCTGTTCATTGAGTTTGCCTAGTTGGAATAATGAAATTGCTTCATGGAGTTGTCCACGGATGATGATTGATTGATRATCTATAGGATTGATTCTTTGGTAAATTGATGGGAGTTGAAGCTTTATTTTATATAATTATTTCACAGGGAGTTAGTTATCTCGTATTTAGAGATAAGGTTAGACAGGTGGGTAGTTAACGTGACCTAGAAGCGTGTAGAACGTTATGGGGCGTTACAGGTTGTCTCAGTTATTGGCTTCGGGCTAGAAACYGAAGATTGGGTAAAATGTGAATCCTACTAATTGGTTTATAAAAATTCCGGAAGCAGATTCTCATAGTTCAAAATTTTAATTAAATTAGACGTGAAATCTAGAAATATTCCTTTTGTGTTTGTAGTTATATTGGCAAGTGACGATAATACAGATATTTAAATATTCAAAATGATGGGTTGCACTCGTACTTGGAGGATACAGTGATGAAAAATGGATTTTTTATACTGATGATTCAAAATCCAAAGGTGAACTATCATACTCAATGTAATATGAAATCAAGTGCAACTTTTAATGCAAAAATGGTAAGTTTTGACATATACGTCGAAGATATATTGCTCTCGAATGGAATTATATGAATTGATGATGTGAAATCAAAAGATATATTGTGAATATGTTTACAAAAGCTTTGGCAAGAGAGCAAGTGAAATTATCTTCAATAGGAATAAGTTTGAAGCCTATAATATAATAGTTAACATCATGGTAACTCAACCTAACTCAGTGGAGATCCCAAGATCTAGATTCAAAAAGGAAAAACAAATTTATATATACAACTTTTTTTCTTCCGAAAAATTTGGAAAGGGAAATAAAATTAATTTCATGCTCCCTTCTTACATTACATGTGTATATATAATTCAACTATAGCAAATATCGGCATAGAGTCTTGCATCTTTCTACATCTCTAGAGGATCTCTAGTTTTACTAAGAATCCCTGTTGTTGGATYGGATTATAACGAACTTTTTTGGAATTTGTAACAAAATCTTTATTAAATTTTATTAAAAAAAATTATAAGACAAGATATAATAAATAAAATAATACAAAGAGCACTAAGAAAGAATTATAAATTCCTAACCATTTCCATTAGAGTGGTGTATTGTCAAGATACTCTTTAAAGAAGTCACCTATGTATGTGTAAAGGAGTCGCTTCTATGAGAATTTTTAAGGTCGAATTCTATAAAAATACTCATGAAACCAAACGATATTCTGGATCAAAATGAATACAAACATGAGAACCATTAGTATTTTAAATATATCTATGGAATTATTATGAATTTGACTTGCTCTTAAAAAGTTGGATCATTCAAAATTCTTTAACTACTGATAAGCTCCATAGTTTTACTGAAAAAAGTTTAAAGTTTGTACACGTTTTAAAAATAAATTTTATTCATAAGGAAGATTGGTGTAACTTTTGAATAAAATTATTTTATTAAAAAATAAAAAATTACAACTCTTCATAAAATGATGTGATTTTGTAAAGTATCAAACAACATAACTTTACATGAAAATATATGTCTATTTGAGTGACCAGAAATAGCTATTGGTTCTTTTCAGTTTTGGGAAACAAAAAAACCGATCCCTCAAAATTCTCTCTTTCATTTTTTATACGAGTACATGAGACAATTGTTGGTGAAACCTTGAGCATAGAAGAAATAAAATTATCTTAAGGAAACATGTTGTCGTTTGTCTTAAGGAAACACRTTGTCGTTTGTCTCAAGGAATAACGCTGTCGTTGAGTTCAATTTTTTAATTTTGTGTATTCTTAAGTTTTCTCTACATATTTCTCTAACACATCTTATATCTCCACAATGATATGATATTATTTAATTGGCCTTAAAATTACACCGAAGAAATCTTGTACCAATAAAAGTTGTAATTATTATAAATTAAAGAATTTTTTACTTACAATTTAAACGGATATGGAACCAAAGATGACGTGTAGAAATTTTCAATATGCAGCCAATGACAAGCATAAATTTGAAGACATTTAAGATTTAAATGTAAGTCAAAAAGCCAGCTCTAAATTTTAGACAAATGGTAGAAAGAGAGATTTAAAAAAAAAAATACAATAATTGATTTTCTAAATCAAAATGATACTTTAAAAATCAATAAGCGATTTTATGTTTTCCTAAAATCAATTTTTTAATTTGCCAAATATTATCAATGAGTGATTTTGCATTCGGTGTATTATCCTCAACCTCCATAAGCAAGATATTGTATATCAACAACTCTGAAATACGAGGTCCACGTCAAGAAGATGGCCAAAAATAATTTTCCTAGACATGGCAAACTATTTGGGGGATGAGTTTGTATCATTTCCATTTTTCAAAACCTGAACAAGAGTAAATTGTTACCTCATTTCACAGATGAGATGCAAAAAGCCAAGCTTGAAGGGAACCAAAATAGGCAAAAACGAAATGGGAAGAAAGAAGAGAACTGAAAACTGAAGAAAACGAAAAAGGAAGAAGAAGTAGTTGAAGCGTACCAAGGAAGGAGAAGAGAAAGAAGGGGAAAGAAGTTGAAGGGAAGGGCACCACGGTTGTTTTTTGATTTAAAGAGCATAAATGTAATTTCAGTTATTCTTAAATTCATTAATTTTGAGTGGTGGGTTGTCCGAGAAATTTTTTTTTCTAGGAGGTAATTTGAGTCATTTTCCCCAAAAATGTTACTCATGCTTTTAATGGTTCCTATTCCAATTAAGCTATGCTGTACCAACAAAGCATTCGAAGTTGGTCATATATGATTTTCATTAGACTAAACTCTTCATAACTAGGGATCTAAACTCTTGCTACCTTCATTCCTTCACAAATTCAATGGCTATTGCTCTAAGTTCAACTTAAACATTGATTCATAGAACAAAGTTGTTTCTAGATCTTCCATTCTTTGTAAACCATGTCCAATCTGCATTTGGCAAAAGAAAAGAAATCCCACATTCTCTTTCACTTGATAATTCTCCATCCCCATTGCTCTCTTCAATGTCATCTCATCCTTCCTCTACTACTTATAACCAAAAAATGCATAATCAGAGTACAATTTTCAATTTACCTCTCATACACAACATTTTCTAAAGGTGGTGTATAGGCCAGCCTAAATTGTTTGGACGAAAATCAAAACCCTAGATTTCAATCCAAGAAACGGGAGGGGGAGAAGGAGAAAGTTGCAGAAGAAGAACAAACCTAAATCTGCCTGGCAGCAGCATCAGCAACAAGGGGCAAGTGAGGGGTCCGTCCGAGAAGGCAAGAAACCAGACTGTAAACGAAGCACAAAACGCTGAAAACAAACAGTCCGTTGTGGCCCCAGACCATGATCTGGAACCCGATTCCGGCCCGACCCGGGCTGAGGATCCTCTGGATCAGCAATGGCACCACGAGGAGGACGTCGAGAGTGACGGCCTGCATCGAATTGAAACGGACGTAGTGGGAGAAGGCAGGGTTGCGGACGACGCCCAAGTAGAGGGCGAAGAAGGCGACGAAGGTGGAGTGGGGGATGGAGCGGTAGAGCCCTAGAACGGGGAGGAGGGGCTGGAAGGCGACGCCGAGGGCCGGGTGCTGGGCGAACAGGAAGCGCCCGTACTGGAGGGAGTTGAAGAAGGGGAGAGTGTAGGCGACGGCGGAGACGAGGCGGTCGGTCGCCGGAGTAGGGTTGTAGGACATGCGAACGGAGGCGGATCTTGCGGGGAGAGAAGAACGGTGCCGGGATTTGACGGCGGCGGCTTTAATGGCGGTTCTGGCGGAGAGATTGAGGAGATGGAGAGGGATGGAAGCGGAAGCCATTTTTTAAGCCAAATTTGAGGTAGCAGTAGCAGAGCACACAGCACACAGCACACAGCACAGGCGTTTTGTTGGGGAAGAACGAGATGGAATAACTTGTTTGATAGTGGCCCTTAGGGCTCAGTTAATTACAAGTTTCGGTCGCTATCATTTCGGCTTAATTTTAATTTGTTTTCTATTTTCTTGTTTTTAATTTTAATATAAATTTATGGCTACATTTCAAAAATTTTAAGAATAAAATGTCGTGTGAAAATTACGATTAAAATAGATAAGATAAAAATAAAAATAAAGAGATCAAAATAGACTTTTGGAAGAATGGATAGAATTAAATCCCATATTTTTCTTCTTTCTTTCACAAATTTAAAAGTTATTTTTTGTTTTTTTTTCAGTTCAACATGTATGGTGGGAATTGGAATCTCTCGCCTTTTGATTGAATAAGAATATATGTCTCGAGTTATATTTAAGTTGGTAATTTGACTCTCGAATTAACGTTGAAATATTATTGTTGCATATATATATAGTATTTTAATATAGGAGGTGCCAGTGAATATGTTATTTTATCAAATAGATGAAGCAATAAATTACATAAGACGCATAAGGAGGAGTGGTATCTGAAGATGAAAATATCACCGTCAACGACGAGTATGGAGTTAGAAGAAGGTCAAAATTCGCTTCAACTCAAATGAGTTCAAGAATTATTAAACCATTTTCTAAATTTCAATAAATAAACTTTGAGTTATCAGATTGATTAACCTTTTCTCGCTTTTTAAATTTTATATTTTTTACACTTTTGCTCGCGTAGAATTACAAGTTGTCCCTTTCCAAATCTTCTTCTTTCTCACTTTATACGATCTTCTCTCTCCAATTAAAAAATATTTCTTTTTTCTTTATTATTTTATCCAACCTTAATTTTTCTTCCATAACCAAACCAAACCCAATTGATTGAATCATTTTGGTTCAATTCCTTAGTTCATTTTTGTAGGGCCGCAAACAGGAGTGATAGCTGAATTTTGTGAGCTTGTAGGTGATCCAAAAAAACTTAAATGTCTCAATCCATAACGATTTTCAATTTATTCTCTATTATTATAAAAAGTTTTGATTTAGTCCTCACATTTTAATATTTTTCAATTATACTCTCCTCCTAAATGTTAAAGTTGGTTAATAATAAACTGATGTGACATAATAATTACTAAACTGGTAAAAGTTCAGAAAAAAAAAAAAAAATAGATGAGTGAACTGTAGCACCCCTCCATTCTCTTGCATTCTAACCACAGCCATCACAATTGGGTAATTTTTGCAATTTTCATTCAAGATTTAGAATGTTCCATGACCAAATATACTAATATTTTTTATTATGTATAAATAAAACTCAAGAAATTAGAAGGGGCTAAATTCAAAATGCTCACTTTCATCGCAGATTCCACCTAAAAACATTGCTATGAAAAAACTGTCCACTGATACAACTTAGAAAGGAAGGGGTAAAAGAGTTAATATTTCTTCAAAATGCTATAAATGATTTTAGAAGTTTGATGCACAACCAAGTAGCATAAAAAACTTGAAAGTGAGGGTATCCAAATTTAAAAGTAATATAAAATATTAACTCCAAATGTATTACACATTTCACCTGTGAACAAACTTTACACTTGCATTTTTCAAATATTTTTTTTTTTTTTACATAGTTCTTACAATATTGAAATACAAGGAAAAAACATAAACTCTATTATAGGAGGAAACATCAATGTTGATGACCAAATATTTTCCTTCCTTTTACCAAATATAAGAGGCCAATAAACAACAGCATTGGGAGTTAAATATGTACCATGGACTCCTTCAGAGACTTGAGAACTTCTTTGGAAGCAACCTTCTTTCCAGTCTCCTTGTCCGAAGAAACTACCGTATGTTTGAATATCCGACCATCAGCTTCGACCTCCACTGTAACGTGTGATCTGCCATTGATACGAGAGTTAACGGTTTTTTTCAAAGTATACTTCTCCTTTTGGCACAACTCATTCAACTCTCTTCTTGGGTGCAATGTCACGGTTTCAGGCGTCACTAATGGCTCTAACAGTGGTCTTAGACTCTCAAACACCTTGTCTTTGTTGTATCCAGAGTCAACGTATATTGCTCCAGCTAAAGACTCGATAACGTCTCCAAGAACCTAATATGAACATTCAAACCATCTCAAATATAATAATCAAACATGCTCTAAAGTTGGGGGAAGGGCAAAGTGGATGGGAATAAATTCTTTTGCCGCTACCCCTTTTTTATCCATGCCATATACAGAGACCAATTAGGAGCTACCCTTTTCTGATTCATGCCCATTACAAGAGCCTTTTCCTAATCCCCTTTTTAGGTTCAGGGTTGAGAAGTAGCTTTTCTCTCCCTCACTTTTCTATCTTCCTATATTTTGATTACTGAATTGTTTATTATAAAAGGAGTGGAAAAAAGAAACAAAAAAAGAGTTAAAAAAAATTAAATGTATCGGGCAAATAAAACAAGAGTTGATATTTTGACAAAGGGTAGTAAAATACAAACCTTGTCCATTACGTGTAATTAAATTGACTCTTAAGTACTAACCTTAGGAAAAGAAGTCTCAGACTCCCATCCAAACGTCACTTCTGAAGACAACAGCTCAAAATCTTTAAGAGTCCGATTAATATGTCTGTGGAGTTCATGAGACAAATGTAGGATACTTTTGTGCAACTCGGCCTTTACTGCAATTCGCGCGTAGCAATCATTACTCACTGCTGCAGACCTCATGTCAGTCAACATTCCTGGTGACATCCCAGGATGTTTGTAGTACAAATGCACAGTGATGACATAATCTAACACAGAATCTCCAAGAAACTCTAAGCGCTACAGGCCAATGATTTCATTATTTACGAGTTAGTAAATACTTAATAAATATGAAGAAACTCATACAAAGTACACATATTTGAATGTATGTTGTGTGCATGCAATAAGGTTACCTGATAGCATCTTGGAATCTCAGGAAGCATGTATGAACCATGAGTCAGTGCTTCTAACAACAATGAGGGGTCGTTGAATGTGTATCTCAGTAGGGACTCTAAATGTCTGACATTGATGAGTTTATATGCATCAACTCTAAAAGGCCTCTCATAAGGTACAGTATCAAAATTAACTTCTATACCAATCCAATTTAGAAATTGTATGGCAGCCATTTCCCCACCAGAGCTCAGATATGCGCCAATTAGAGCCTCCACAACATCAGCTATCCTCTTACCTTTTACCTTTCTTTTTCTTATAACATAAATTTTTCTCTCACTAGAAAGCATTTCTTCTCTTAATTGGTCAACTCCATGTGTATCACCAGGAATAACCCACTTTTGAGGATCAAAAGCCTCATCCCGCATAAAGCCCTAAAACATGGTTAGAAAAATTGAGAACAAAATTTAATAAGCTTGGTACTTGAGGAAACTTACACAAAGGAGAAAACCTTTAAGGAGAGTAAAATAATGAATAACAATTGAATATCACTACTTAGATTTAGTGCTAATCAGTAATCACAATAACCACTAGGGATGTTCGAAATTAACAGAAAAGAATCCATGGGCCGTCAAGATGAAAATACAAGAATCAAACTTAGAGAATCGTAGTTCCATGCTAACACGTATGCTTGTCTGAAATAATCAAAGGGAACGTCAAAACTTCCTGAGAACATTTAAAATACACGAGACAAAAGAAAAAGATAGAAAATATTGAAATAAAGTACAAAATATAGACAGAACATGCATTTATTCAACATATAATCAAATAATATAAATTGGATTAGATTGCAATTGAGAAGAAAAAGCATATGCAACAAACGAGCTTAAAACTTTTACAATAATTTTATTTTTGAAACTGTCTAAATCTTGAAATTACTAATGGAAGGTATTAGGAATATTACGCTTCATACTGACAAAAATAAGTATTTGTAGAGTAGTTAATAATGATTTGTGAATTTGTGAAAAATAAATAAATAATAATGATTTGTGAAGAAATTACCGAAATTTTGTGTTCGCATCCAAGCCTACAGAGAGCAGCATTAGAAACTATTCTATCCTTCTTTAAACTAAGAAGGCCCTCATGTTCATTCTGAAAAGATTTAAAAAGATGTTGACCAGTAGCATATTTAAGAAATGAATCGCCAAGAGTCTCGAGAGATTCCAGGTGAAATTTCTCGTGGCAACTTTTTGTTGTTATTGCTTCCAATACCTGTTAGAGAGAAATGTTGAAAGAAATGAGTATGCTATTAAACATTGAGAGAGAAACATTACTTGCAGTATGGGTGACATCAAATGTTACAGGAATCGTAGAGATACTTCTATTATAATTTGGGCCTCCTAGTCTCTAGATGCATAAATCCTATCTTCAAAAAAGGAAAAATATGGAAAAGTTTCATTTTAGTTTAATACTAACTGAAAGAGGAAAATATGAATGACTCTCCATTTCCATGTACCTCACTAACCAAAACTGCTTGAGACATTAATCTTGTCATAGGCAAAAAAATCATTACTAATAGTATTCATAAAAGAAAATTACCTTCATGGTTGGAATACCATTTTGCATGCAATGATCCGTATTCAACTTTTTCAAGTTGCTTGCAATTAGCATCGATTCAACTCGATGCATAATTGAAGGAAGAAAAGAATATGAATAAAAAGTGTTGATGGATATGGGAGACATTATTACAGAGCAAAGCTCAGGAGGCAGTTCAACTAATGCATTACTCGATTCTGCAAAAAGAAGATAGATAAAATAACAAATATAGTACCAAAGTAGAAGATATGGAAGAATAAAGATTCAACATTATAAATATAAGTTCCTCAAGTTTTATTATATTATACCATGCCTTAAATCAAAGAACAATTTTCATACGGTAGTGTATTGATCAATTAATACTCTTCATTATCAATTAACAAAGGCTAAATATAGCAAATGATCCCTATTCTTTCAAGCAATTCTCAATTTTGTTCTTAATCGTTTAAAATTTCAAATTTGTCCTCAATGCACTAAATATTCTTAATTAGATCCTTGTTTAAAAAAGTGGCAAAGTTTTGTTAGCAAAAAGTTGATGAATTATTAAATTATTGCTTCATTAACATGCTTGAACACGAGGACATACCACTTGGATGCTGCTTGACACATGAAACACAACTCCTCCATTAGCAAAATCAAAAACTCATCCATCGATTGGAAGAAATTCATTTCTTCTAAGTGGCATGCTCACATGCCCAAAAACGTCAATAAATCAATAACTCAATGCTACATATGTTTTCTAGTAACATATTTTAACAATTTTTTGTTTGTTTGTTTGGAAGAGCTGAACTGAGAATTCTTAATAGAAAAAATTGAGAATGACTAAATTTCTCCTATTAAAGAAAAAAAGTTTTGAGCATATATGTAGGGCTAAGAGATTATGGAACAATCGATACATTTAGCCCTTAATAAATTGTCAGCTTGTTCAACAAAAGCATGTCTAAAAACAGGAGGAAAGAAACAGATACGAAACACAACATGAATATGAAAAAGTCAAGGAATTAGGCAGTCAGAAACATCAAGAGAGTCAACTCAATAAACTTCAATACAGCTCAAATAGCTATCACCTTTTATTTCCTTACATCTCAAGATTAAACAAATGAGTTTAATTAAAATAAAAAATAAAAAATAGAATAAAAGAAACGCCAAAGCTGATGGTGAATCAAAAGTTTGAGCATGTCTGTATTGCACATGCATTCTAATTAATTTGGACAGAAAATTAATTCAATCATACATTATACAAGTAAACATTATATAACAAAAAATAGAGGCAGAAGTGGAAAACGTGGTGGAGTCATGACTGGAAGAAATGCAGCAAGAGTTCAAACAATGCAAGTTGACGCGTGAAGAATTCCAACACTGGCAAAGAATGTCCAATCAGTTGTTTGGAACCTTATAAGGCACTAACAATTTGAAAAGAGCAGAAACCGATACTCCAATGAAAAGAAAGATAGAAGACAAATTCCAAGCGAACTCTAGGGAGAATCATATGAGTGGGAAGACTGAGGCCAGATGCTGAAAGAGAGTTGAACTTACTTGGCTTTGTGGGAACAGACCCAAACGCATGAGATTTTTTTGCAAAGAATAAAGTGGCTAAGAGGGAGAAATTGGAAGCTGTGACCATTGATATGGAAGGAATGGGAATGACAAGGTTCCATTGGATTGGTAGTCAAAAGAGGGTGTTGAGGACATGTTGGACAGAGCTTTTGTATGTAGTTGCTGCTAAAGATCATAGTTGAGAATGATGAAGATGCTTAATAAACTAATTGAGCTGGGAGAAGTCATGGGTATTGCTTAGAGGTGGAGGACCGAAATATATTGCTCAGGTGGGAAAAGTTCAAGCATGGATATGGGGTAGAAGCATAGCATCGATGGGAAGAAAGGCGATTGAGAATTCTCCTGAACAAAAGGATAAAATTCCCCAAATAGTGTTTCTTGAAGAACCCTATCTGGAAATTGGATTTTCCTAAATTGAAATTCTTCATTGTTTTGATAAAACCTTTTGCTGGTTCCTATTACATTAAATATATGAAAACATTATACAATGTGGGGGTTTGCAAGTGGAAGAAAGAAATAAAAGTTACCTCTCCCCTTTTGTCGCCTAGATCTATTAATGTAGTTGTGCACCGAAAAGACTTTTCTCCCCTGAAGTAATGATTGTTTCTCAAAATGCAAGTCAATCCCGTGACTGCAAATTAAACAAAAAATAATTAGAAGAAAAAACCATTGGAACATGACAACAACAAAAATACTCTAATCAACCATTTTGGAGTCTCTAGAACTTTACTGGTTGTGTCAATCTCTAAAATTTAAAAAGTTATAATTTTGAATTGTGATTCACTATACTCCCTATCATTAATACTAATTAAATATTGATGTAATGCTCTTGTTAGAAAAATGTAGGTAGATTTAGCATGATGTATAAAGTAAATGAAAGAAAGAAGTAGATAACTAAGCAAAATAAAGAGTCATGGTCTATACAATGGATGAGTTATTTAGAGTATGTTGCATGTGCTACTTAATTTTATCGGATTATTCATTTCCTTCTTTTATCTTTATTTCACGTCATACCAAATCAAAAAATATTTTTCCACTTAGGCATGGCACATTAACAATCAATTAATAGCAAGGACTAAACAAAATTACATTTTAAAGTTCGAGAATATGGTGGAAACTTTTTAAAATCTAAGAACAAAATAAAAACAACTATCAAAGTAAAAGTAGAACACTTACCGCACTTTATAATACTCCTTGTAAGGCATCATTTCATTTTTTCGAATCTTGAGTAATGAAGTTCCATCCAGTTCACTCAAAACATTGGTTATGCAATATACATTACCATTGTGAGGAGTATACACCAAAGAATTCACGAGTCTACAAAGGCAAACAAGTCCATTTTTGGTCTGTACATCACAACTAAGGCCCTCGGATGATGGAATACCACGATGTACACAATATTCTCTAGATGAAGCCAGTACAGACAGGACAGTGTCCCAGCTAATCAGTTCAACACCAGTTGAAGGGAGCAGAAGATAATCAACCTTAGGGCCATCTCCCAACAAAATCTCGGCATCTTCATTCAACTTGCTCCAATTATGGTTTAACAAAACTCTGAATATTGTAACTTGGAACTTTCTACATAAAAGAACCTGGAAAAGAGGTTAACAAAAAATAAGTTGACTCATTAGTTAATTTGTAAATGTCTAAATGAATCGAAAGCTTGAAAAATAAAGGAAGCTACCTGGTCGGGGCTAAGCTTAATAATGCCAACATATTTGAAGTTCACGTCAAAGCTTCCTCGGTCAGTGTCCAAGTCATAACACATGCTTTGGATTTCAGATTCAAGCTCAGTTCTCATGGCTAGCACAATGTTATGTACTGACGTATCATATTTGAAGTTCTGCTTTAATTCAATCAGGTAGCAATGGTACATTACACTAGACTTATCGGGACAACAATGCACAAATTCTGGTGGAACATAAACTGGTTGTTTATCAACGACAATTGATCTATTGCCTGAACAATTTGTGACAAAATTAGTTGAAATCGGTGAATTATAACCAATGCTGTTATTGAGGCAGCTAAAATTGAAAATTGATAAGGAATAAATACCATTTCGTTGAGCCACAGCTTCTTCAGCAACCATATCTGGGACAAGATTATCTGTCAAAGCACCATACTTATGAAGTTGTTTGCAAGCTTCTAAACAGGCACTTTGCTTGGGATATTTAGCATCATCTTTACTGGTAAAGGTCTGTAAAGGAGAGCTCTTAGGAAGATGCAAGGTGCAAGTCTCCTCATCCCATCTTGGTGTTGGCTTGAAATAACTACAAAGTAAGGGGGTAAAAAGCAGGAAGATGAGGAAAGAGACAATAATAAAGAAACATGTCATATTCCCTTTTAATTTAAAAGTGAAAATGCAATATCATTTTCCTCAAACAATGAACTATAATATAAAACAACTAACCAATCAGAAGGAAGGCGAGAACAATAAAAGTATATCAAGCAAACACTGGAACTTAGAGTCACAATTGCACCCGTGCTTTCAACACAATAGGATTCCTCGTCATAATCACTTCTAAAAGGTAAGCAGGGAAGAGAAGCATGGCATAAAGATTCATTTCTCATAATTTCCCCACTAGAAAGATATCTTTGAAGTCGAGCGAGAGTGGCATAATCCCCCCTGCATACAAGTAAACCAATTAATTGTCCACAAATTCAAGACCAAAACATAATCTAAAGTAATTCAAAAAGAAAACTTTGAAAAGTAATTATCCCTGATGGGAAAGGTAAAAATAAAACTGCGGGGAAACATGTGTACAACATTTAGGATCCAATTTACCTCTTTACCATCAAGATATACTCTGAATTCTGCATCCTCGCACGGCCTCTAGATTGTATGAAACTACATACTGTGGATGATGGGTCAAATCTTATAACCAAATTGCAACTTTGAACGTCCAAGCCCTCTTCTAGAATTGAGGTTGCAACAATGATGTTGACCTGAGAAAATATCATTCACTTGTCAAAGCAAGCATTAACCAGTCAAATTAAGCATTATACAAACACTTATTTGGTGCACTTAGTAGTCCTCAAGGACTTCATGGATCATATGATCTCTCCTTTGCTACTTATCGTTCCCTATTATACATAACTGTCAAGATATAGTAGTTGTAATTAACAAGTTCTTCCATAATTTAGGTTTACAAATATTATAATTTCTGACGTTTGGCCAACCAGTTCTTAATAGCCTACTAATCTATGGTTCTCTTTTCTAAAAGCCCCAGAAGGTTATTATATGGAGAAGATAATAAGAGATTTTATTTGGAGTGATGATAGTTATAAACTGCGGTAGCCACTTGGTGAATTGGAATCATACCTCTTTCCCCCACAAAATATGGAGGTTTAGGGGTAGGATCCCCAAGACAAAGAAACAAGGCTCTCCTGATGAAATGGCTATGGAGGTTTACTCAAGAGAAAGTTGCCCTCTGGAGAAGCGTTATTATGTCCATTCATAATTCTGATATTAATGGGTGGAAGTGCAACACTCCTGTAGAGACTAAGGTTGGAGAGAATCCAATGTTCTGTATTTTCATTATTAAAGTCTATATATATAGACAAATATACAAGGTTGACCTAATCCTATAAGGAGAAGGTGAAGGACAAATTAATATTAACACCAAAATATAAAATATACTAATATATACTCTAACACTACCCCTCAAGTTGGTGCATATATGTTAATCATGCCCAACTTGTTAGACAAATAATCTATTCAACTTGTGTTTTGTGATTTTTTTTTTTGATATCATTGGGATCACCTCAGAAGTTACGATTGATTTCTTCTCGGCCATAATAAACAAACAAACTTATTTGAACAAAACGACAAAACCAGACCAAACCAAATCTAACCAAAACCGGTATAAATCAACCAAACCGAACCGGAATGTGACGAACCAGACCGAACCGAACTTGAACCGGATGAACCAAACCAGTTGAACTGGACCACTTGAACCGAATCAGGTGTTTTCTGAAACCAGAAACCCTAAGTGCTACCCCACGACAACCCGAGGGGCGAAGGCGACGGGTGGTGACTGGCGGTGACGAAAGCACACGGTGACGGCGTTTGGCGGCGAGATGAAACCTACGACAACAATCGGA